>PVKS010005883.1:0-82118 GCA_004027875.1 Aplodontia rufa
AAAAAAAAAATGAGAGGAAATAAACACTGTAGAGCTCAATCTAATAGCATACTATAGTTTCCTTTTGAAATATACAAGAGGGCTGGTCTACTTGAACAATTAGTTCAGGATCAGAATTCTATTATAAAATAACAGAAGGCTTCACAGACTCTTGGTTTAGGTCTGGAGTTGCCATTTGTAGCTTTCAGCTCCTGCTTGCCCCATCCTCCCCCTCCCATCCGCTGCTCTTGCCCCCGCCCCACCACAAGTTGCTGCAGGGAGGGGGAATTCACATTCCACAGCAGCACAGTGTGCAACCTGCCATAAACTGCGGCTTGCGACCACGTTGCGAGCACTGCCCCATGTCCTTTCACACTGTGGCAGTGACGTTGCTGCTGTCCACATTTGGAGTCTCCTCCCTCCGGTGTGGGGTGTGAGAAGTCCATGAGAAGGAGGTGACACAGGCAGAATTGCCAAAGGTGAAAGAATCATCTGTTTACACAGCTCTCTTTCTCTGGGTTTGAGTCCTCTTTTATCTTGCTCCTCTTTCTGGCACAGCCCAGACTCCTCTCAGGGTCATTTCCGGAGCTGTCACTCCCTCACTCTGCCTTTCCATTTCCTTCCCTTTCCCAGCGGCAGTTAGGCAGTTATAGAAGCTTGCGTTGAAAATTACTCAAAGGGGGATGGGGTGGTTGGCAGTTGCCAATACCTAAGACTAAACCTTATGAAACAGCACTAATGTAGGCTTTTGCATAAATGTATCCTGAAAAAAAAAAAAGCACATGAAGGGAAAGACCAGTAGATTGAAATTTAAAATTGCTAACAATAACAGCCGCAAAAACATCATTGCATATGAGAAAGCACAAGCTTTGCAGTTAGGCAGACCAGGATTTGACTCTCTGCTATGCCACTGAATGGCAGGGTGATCTTAGACTCTGTTTGACTTCTTTGATCACGATTTTCCTTATGTATAAAATGAAACAAATGATACCTATTTCTTGGATGAAATGTCACAGTGTAATTCTTCCTTTTTAGCCAAAAGGCTTCTAGACATCTAAACATAGATCCGGGATTACTGCTGAGCTCAACCTAAAACGATGTTTTATATTCCACAGGAATTACTGAAAGCACAGCCGAAATAAGAGAGTGGGGCAGCAGGATGGGTGTCTTCAAATGCCAAGCCCTTCTTTGAAGTCCTTCATGATTTAAATCTACCCAGATAGTTCTTTTCAAACTTTGCTTTGAAGAAGAATCACCTGGACCTCTTCTTAAACTGCAGATTGATTCCTCAGGTCTACAGGGGGCTTGAATTCCAGTTATGGAGGCACCTAACTCCCTGGGGATGTGATGCTGCTCTTCCTAAAGGCACACTGAATAGCAAGGCCCCACGGTGTGTGTTAGGGAGCTCAGGGTCACTACAGACTGGGACTCTGTGGGATTTCCAGGCTCTTTCTAATCTTTCCTCATTCCCACAGGCATGCTGGGGAGCAGCCTACTTAATGCGCCCATTTTTAATTTTCATTCTATTAAATGTGATGTTCCTATCACCATGTTTTAATGAAGCAAAGCTACTTGTCAGAAGGAATTAACAACATTGGTAGCTGTCAGGTAAAACCTGGCTAAAGAATATATTAAAAAACAAACACGTAGGAATGAGTATTGCTGTGTAAAGTTGGGCACGAGAGAAGCAGCTTGGCAAAGAATGTTCTCCTGTGCCACTTTGATCCTTCTGTCCTTAAGGGAGGTCAGGAGACCTAGGATCCCTCTTAGTCATGAAAGTGAAAGGGGGGAAAGCAAAGATTTAGAAAGGTGAACGCTGAACAAGAGCACTTTGGATATCAACTGTAGCTTTTTCCTCTCTCCCCTCTGCAGCCTACAAGTCAGCACTTGCAGGATCCTCCCAGTCCTCCCACACAGCCAAGGACTTGCCCAGCAGGTTCTGTCTTATTCAGAGCCTCCAGTTGGAGCTGAGTACTGAGCATACCCAGTAGCCAGTAGTACCCAGAGGTTTTGAACTGCATGATTTAGCATATGGTTAACGTCTGTGTGTGTTACATGAAAGACTTTGCTATATTTCTCATTCTTGATCACCTAAATAGTTTTGAGATTAAAAAGCATTACATACTTAGTATAGACCATTAAAAGCCAAGAATTAGGTTACGGACTGTGGAAAATCAAATTTAATGAGATACCCTACTGCCTTCAAGGAGTATTAATATTAATTATTAAAGGAGACAGAGGAATTTTAAAAGGGACAAGACACAAATAATACAATAGTGAATTAAGAGTAAAACAAGAAGCCGGGTTCTATGGTACTCAACTGTAATCCCAGTTATTTAGGGGGCTAAGGCAGGAGGATTGCAAGTTCCAGGCCAGCCTAGACAACTTTGCAAGACTTTGCTTCAAAACAAAATTAAAGAATGGCTGGGCATGTTGCACTTCAGGGGTTGAGAGCCCCTGGTTTCAATCTGTATTATGAAAAAAAAAAACAAACCGCAGGGCTGGAGCAGTGGCTCAGTGGTTTCGGCGCTTGCCTGGCAAGCATGAAGACCCAGGTTCAAACCCCAGCACCACGTACACAACTGAGTGTTGGAGCAACCAAAGCCATGTGAAAAACTAAATAAAGTTGTTTCACTCTTTCTCTGTCTCTCTCGCTGTCCCTCTCTCTTTAAAAAAAAAAAAAAAGTACAAGTAAGCAGAGATAGGAATGATAAGAGTCCATTAAATTGATCTGTGTATGCCTAGTGAGTACCATGGGGACTGTCATATAAATTCTTAAATATTGCTGAATAAATAAACCAGTGAATAAGAATGAGTAAGTGAATGCAGAACAAGACCTTCATGTTAGTGTTGGGAGTATAGTTCAATGGTTGATCTTGGGCTTAAGCATCTACGTAGGCCCTGGATCAATCCCTAGTACCAACACCAATAAATGAACTTAGTTTCTTATATCAACTAAATCTATTTTGCCCTGAAGCATGTGTGTGTGTGTGTGTGTGTGTGTGTGTGTGTGTGTGTTTCCTCCGTTGAACCCAGGGTTTAGGCTCTTGTTCAGGGTTCACCTCTCTGACTCTTGGCTTTCCCCAAGAGTCACTCACGCTTGTTAGGTAACTGCTTTACCATTGAACTACATTCCCAGATCCCAGACCTTCTTTTTTTTTTTTTTTCCTTTTTATTTTTATTTATTTGAGACAGATTCTCACTAAATTGCCCAAGCTGACCTCAAACTTGTGATCCTCTTGCTTTTGCTGCCTGAGTGTTTTTTTCCCCACACTTAACTGATAACCATCTGCTAGGATTTCATACTCTACACATTGAGCTCACTACATTCTATCCTCTGGATTGGCAGCTGTTAGAACCTTAAAATATAAATTGCCTCTCACTGTTCTCTTAATGGACATTTTCAGGGTACGGATTTGTTTATTGGGATCTACATCTGCTGAGGATTTCCCTCTACTATCAGTAGGTATCCTGAGAGGAGTCATGTAAGTTTAGAAACAACTGTTACCAATTTTCTAATTGAAGAAAAAAAGGTATTATGGATGGGATGTGTGTGTTCCTTCCACAATTCATAATATGTTGAAATCTAATCCCCAATATGATTATTAGGAAGTGGAGCCTTTGGGAGGTAACTGGTCGTGAGGGTGGAACCCTCATGAATGGGATGAGTGTCCTTGATGAAAAGGCCCCAAAGAGCTTTCTCTCTCTTTCCATTATGTAAGAAATCAAAAAGAAGTTGGCAGAAGCCAGGTGTGGTAGCACACTCCTGTAGTCCCAGCTACCGGAGAGGCTGAGGTAGGAGAGTCACTTGAGCCCAGGAGTTCCTGCAACCTGAGCCACAAAGTAAGACAGCGCACAAGCAGGAAGAGCCTGCAGAGATCCCGGCTATGCTGATTCCCTTAACTTGTACTGCTAACACCCGTAACTGTGAGAGACAAATTCTGTTGTTTATAAACTACCCACTTTATGTACTTGCTACAGTAGATCAAACAGACTAAAACAAAGGGGAAGAAGAATAAATGAATTACAAATGAGATGCTGGTAAAGTTGCAATGGCAGCAAACAAGTGGTTCAAGAATAAAACCCGGTTTTTGCCAGTCAGGACTCAGAGCAATGAGGACTACATGAGGGCAAGGGCCTGTGCCCATTTCAGCAAGGAGGGTGCTTGACTGCAGCACATATTATTCAGTTGTGCCTCTTCTTGATAAAATATCCAACTGAAAAGAATAAAGAAAGTAGTAAAATCTTAGCATTAACATTTACATGGAGACTTAAGAGTTCTCAAGCACCCTAGTTACAATTCTAACTATAGTTAACTATATTTTAAGGTGTTTGGAGCTTATCAAACCTTTGATCCACATTGGAACTGCATGGTCAAATAATTTATTACACAAGGTTACATAAAAAATTATACAAAAAGATTTTCCTACTACATTTTTTTATTACCTTAACTCATGCAGGGCTGAGTTAAAAGTATTAAGCATTGACGTTTCTACTGAACCTTCCCTAACCCTATTTTTTTCTTTTTTCTTTTTGTGATGCTTTCAAATCCAAGGCCTCTTGCACACTAGTGCTCTACCACGGAGCTATTTTAATCCAAATAAAAATAACACTGAAACAGAAAATGTATATCAGAAGGCCCAGCAAAATTTTTATTTTTCCCAAGATAATTACTGTAATGCCATGCTAAAAATATGAAATGAATGAAAAAAAATTGTCCTTCCTTTATTTTGGAGGGTTACCTATTTTGTGGATTACTTAATTAAATGCTTAGTCTGTCTGCTGGGTAGTCTAAGAATACAGTTTATCCTATATTACAATACTTCTATCCAACATACTATCTATATTCCATTAATGTCTTTTTACATTTTTTTTAGTTGTAGATGGAAAGAATATCTTTATTTTATTTATTTATTTTTATGTGGTACTGAGGATTGAATCCAGTGCCTGGCACATGCTAGGCAAGCACTCTGCCACTGAACTGAAGCCCTAGCCCTACAGTGATGTATTCTGACATTTTTCTACCTCCAATACAGAATTCAGGACAGGATCACATTTTTTTTTTATGCCTTTTTGGCAAGCTGTTTCTCATACATTTTCCCCATTTTCAATAGGATTTTAATTTTTTTCCAAATTAAGAAATCTGTCTATGTTAAGGAAATTAGCCCTTTGTCCTCCTTATTTTTCTTTTTCTTTTTTTTTTTTTTTTTTAAGATAGTGGGATAGTGAGAGAGACAGAGAAAGAGAGAAACAACTTTATTTAGTTTTTCGCATGGCCTTCGTTGCTCCAACACTTAGTTGTGTATGTGGTGCTGGGGTTTGAACCCAGGTCCTTGTGCTTGCCAAGTAAGCGCCGAAACTGCTGAGCCACCGCTCCAGCCCCTTCTTTTTCTTTTTTCCAGTGCTGGGGATAGAACCCAGGGCATTACACATGCCAGGCAAGTATTCTGTCACTGAACTACACCCCTAGCCCTGCATATCAGTTTTGAACCCTGCTATTTTGCTGAATTATTTTATTATTGTCTATGTTTTATAATTGTCTAGAGCAGCACTGATGAATGGAAATGTAGTCTTATATGTAGTTTTAAATTTTCTAGCTGCCAAATTAAAAATAATTAAAAGAAATATGTGAAATAAATGTTAATACAAGTTGAATACCCCTTATCTGAAATGCTTGAAGCCAGAAGTGTTTTGAATTTTGGATACTTTTCAGATTTTGGAATATTTGCATATACATAATGAGCTATCTTGGGAATGGGACCCAAGTCTAAAGACCAAATTTATTTGTTTTATGACCCAAAGGTAATTTTATACAGTGTTTATAATAATTTTGTGCATGAAACAGAGTTTGTATACACTGAAACATCAAACTTGTGGCATTGGTGGGTGCTCAAAAAGTTTTGGATTTTGGAGCACTTCAGATTTTTGGATTAGTGATGCTCAACCTGCAGTGAAGTTCATTCGCTCAATATAACAATAATATTATTTAAGTAATATAAACAATGTTAAAAATATATGTGATTTTAAATATAATCAATATAGTTAATTTTATAGTCAATATAAAAATTATTAATGAAACCCCTTACATTCTCTTTTTCATACAAGATCTTCAAAATCCAGCATGTATTTTACATTTATAGCACATTTCAATTTGGATCTTAGGTTGTTTAGAAATATTTTATGTAAATTTAAGTTTCATAAAATTTACAATTAAAAAATGTATTCCAATATCCAAATTGTTCTGGACACACTTAAAAGTTCTCTTATCACTGAATTAAATACCAAAAAATAGCTTTTCTTTAATACTTACATGTACATTGACAAAACTGATTCTTCTCTTTTAGAAGAATTGATTTGACTTTGTAGCAAAAACATGCATTTGTCTAAGTTAAGGAAATTCATTAATTCTTCTGTCAACCAGGTATTATTAATACTAAATTTTAAAGGGTATTTCAGGCTTTGTGTGTAGCTCAGCGGTAGAGCACTTACCTCGTGTGTGCAAGATCCTGGGTTCAATACCCAGAACCAGAGGGGGAAAAATGATTTCATAAACTGAAATGTGTCCTTGAGGTGAGGAATTCTCCGTGGTGCAATTTCTTGCCCAATAGGGTTTAAGAACCTGGAGAGATGCTCCTGCATCCTATCTTTCATTGGCCAATTCCCAGAGGGATGCTATTTGCTTTTCATGTCACAAAAGAACTATCCTCCGTGGTGACCCTGACAAGGCACCCTTACACCAGCTTTTTCTCCTCTTTCTCATTTCCTCCTGTGCTTCCCCCAAGCTCCTTAGGGTCATTCCCCCTAACGAAAATTCCCACACCAAATTCCTGATCTCGGTCTCCTTTTTCAAAGGAAATTTAAACAAAGAAAGATATCTACCATGTTGGGGGATTAGAGTATGCATAAAAGTTGGAATGCTTGTAGGAAAACAAACTGAAAATATTGGGTGAGTTCTTGAAATATTCTTCTGGAGCTTGAATGAAAGGTGAAAACTAGAAATGTAGATTTAAATGTATTCCTTATTAATTTAAGTAAAGAGAAAAGCATTATTTAAGCTGTAGCTTATATTGTGATTATTTAAAAAAATCATTCACCTTAGGTATATGCAACTTATTCTAAAAAGTGCAAAAAAAGTGTTGGTCATGGTGCCACATATCTGTAGTTCCAGAGGATGAGGCTGAAGTGGGAGGATTGCTTAAGCCCAAGAGTTTGAGGTTGCAGCATAACAAGACTCTGTCTCAAAAAAATTTTTTTATTAAAAAATACATGCATACATATTTATGTATGCGTACGTATGTATATATATGTGTCTGTATAACTATATGCACACTCAGAAAATAGAAACAGATAAAGTGAATGGAGCAAAATGTGAACAACAGATAATTCTAGGTAGAGTATAAGAGTGTTTTTTTGTACTATTCATTCAGCTTCTTTGTACATATAAAATTATTTCTAACCTAAAACTTTTTAAAAGATTTATCATAGACCTTTCTTTGAAAACTAACAAACTTTAGTTGCTTAGCTTCAGGATCAGCAGCGTTTATCTTTTTACAAACTACATATAAAAAAATCGTGAAAGTTTGATAAGTTAATGTTTTCAAAGGCTTCATATTTGGGTTCACTAAGAAAACAGAGGAAACACTTGCTCTGAAGTGCTTATAAACAGTGTGACTGTTTATAATCTTGAAAACAAAAGGTAATGCTCCCTATTGCCTTTTAAAAGTTGGCTAGACATTTCCTTATGCGAATGGCCTGACCAGCAAAATTCATTAGAAAATGGTAAGATATTTGAGATGTCAAATTCAAAGGTCATACACTGTCCTGGTCTCTCAAAACCTTTGGTCAGGAAATACCTTGCTGAGTTAGTAAGGACAACTCAGATATGATGGGGAAAGGTCTGTTAATGAGATAAATGTGCACTTGTTAACAGCTTGAGCAAGATGCATGTGAGGCAGGCTTGCCTTGTCAAGGCTGAAGGAAATTTGCAGCTTATGGTATACAATTCTTACATTTGCCAGAGTTCTCCTATTGGTGTAGGTCACAATGCTCGTCCAGTCTTACTGTTCATCTGTAGCTTCTGTCACCTTTAATGATACCTGCTATGTCATCATCTATGTTTAAATATGTTCAGCCACAAGCTGGTCACTATGTCTGAGACAGCACTATTAATCTGTAACTCCTTTATGAACAATGATGTTCACCGAGTTGTTTTTGTTTTTGCAGAACCAGGAACTGAACCTAGGGCCTTGCACATGCTAGGCAAACGTTTTACAATTGAGTTATAACCCTAGTTTGTTTTTAAATTTTACTATGAGACAGGGTCTAAATTGCGTAGGCTGGCCTGGAACTTTTGATCCTCCTGATGCGGTCTCTCAAGTCACTGGGATTACAGGCATGCATCATTCTGCTTCAAGCGTTATCGTTTTTAACGGTTTTTTTTTTAAATAAGCAAGAACTTAGGCATCAGTTGAGAAACTGTTAATTCATTGAAATTTTAAGTATCATTAACAAGAATAAGTTGGATCTATATATAACTATCTAAAAAAAGTCTACACATTTTAAATAAAAAAGGAGGTTGAAAAATAGTTTATACAATGGTATTCTGATTTTTGTACATAAAAAGTAAAAATTTTATAACGTGGGAAAAATAACTCTAGGATGATAAATTCCAACTATTAACAGTAGTTTTCCATGAGGAGGATTGTAGGAACAATAATTCCCATGCCTTTTGTTTCCAATTAGGGATTGTTTCCCTTACATTCAGGCTGGGTTTTTCTTTCTTTCTTTTATGCTGGGGAAGGAACACAGGGCCTCATGTATGCTAGGGAAGCATTTTACAACTGAGCTACATCCCCAGCCCCCTTCTATTTTAGTTTATTTTAAGACAGAATCTCACTAATTTGCTGGAGCTGGCCTTGAAATTGTGATCCTGCTACCTCAACTCTGAATGGTGGGATTATAGACCTGTGCCCTTGTACCTAGTACATTCTGATTTCTTGGCCCTTAATCCTTACTCCAGTCCTTTGAGGTTGTCCGTACAATGTGAGGGGGGATGTTTACTCTCCAAGTCTTATTTCCAGGTAAGGAGCTAGAGGAACAACACTCTTAGGTAAAGGAATGAGTTTTCAGATTGGTAGGTTTGTAGACATGAACAAGTATAACTCAATCACATGTCTTCTCCCTTTGATTGGAATCAGACTCCACAAGAAACCATGCTTCTGCTTTTCCACTCCACCTGTAAGCCGATGGGGACAGCCTTCCTGGCAGGGGAGACTTTGTACAGTAGTCCCAGTGAGTAGGGGCAGGTAAGTGCAACTCTGGCCCGCTGCTTGCTGTTTCCCACCTGGGCACATTTTATAGTATTCCCAGCAGTAATAGAACTGCCATTTTAATCTATGTCTGGCTTGCTCTGTATTTCTCTCGTTGGTTCTGAACTTGGATGAAAAACAAGAATGTCATTCATTGGAAACCCTTGAATGTGAATAAAACAATATGCTCCTTTAATTTTTTTGTTTCTGTATTGATTTTTATAATAATTTTATAATAATATACACTTTTATATTAGCAGTGGTATAATCTATATCCTATTATACTATGTAAAGGGATATAGATATTTCTAGATATAGAGGTATGAAGCCATAAAGTCTATGTGCTACAGTTTTCACCTGATGTTAGGATTACTGTGTTCTCCTTCGCTTATATTAGCCTTAATGCTTCAATTGCCTAAGTAACCACATAGTCTTCCAAGGTTAGAAGGGGACTTTGCCCTGACCTATTCTCTACTCTCTTGGCTACTAGACACTAATTCTCTTGTTCCATGTATACTTTTTCCCTTCTAATTTAAGTCATTTAATTTGGTTTCTTTCAAGGAGGACACTGCATGCTTGTTTCAGTAGATCATTTCTATTCTCTCTTGGGAAAAAAAACTTTCCCTTTTTTTCTATCCCCACCCCACAGGCTACTTTTGTTTTGGTAACAGTCTAAGAATGGTCTTCCAGGCATTTATAGAATGTCTTGTTCGTTTTCCACAGCATAGCCTGCAAATATATAAAGAAAGCATTATGTCCTCTTAAATCTGTTTTTCTCCAGGCAAAATATTCCATTTTTCAACTATGCATCATATGACATGGGTTTGTTTCTGTCCAATATTTTGGCTACTCTCCTCTGAATGGACCCCAGTCTGTCTATAAATCTAGAGTGACACACTAAAGGGGAATACAGTTCTCTGTGTGTGATCTGATCCCAGCCAGATAGCTAAGGATAGCTAAGGCCTGCTTGGTATAAAGATGGTGTGCTCTGATCTGGTGGTAAGAGCAGAAGTACACTCACACTAGATATGTAGATTGGTGGTTATCTTGGTCTGCTTGAGCAACTATAA
Organism: Aplodontia rufa; assembly: GCA_004027875.1. NCBI lineage: Eukaryota > Metazoa > Chordata > Mammalia > Rodentia > Aplodontiidae > Aplodontia > Aplodontia rufa. The sequence goes on from PVKS010005883.1 coordinate 10,358, forward strand.
CAAAATACTACAGACTGGGTGACTTAAAACCAACAAATATTTATTTCTCACAGTTCTTTTTTTTTTCTTTCTTTCTTTTTCAAAGAGAGAGGGACAGTGAGAGAGAGAAAAATCAGTTTTTATTTAGTCGTTCACATAGCTTTTGTTGTTGTTGCTGTCGTTGGTCCAACACCCAGCTGTGTACATGGGTGTTGGGGCCCAAACTTGTATACTCTTGTATGCCAGGCAAGCGCCGTAACCATTGAGCCACCGCTCCAGCCCTATTTCTCACAGTTCTGAGGCTCGGAAGTACAGATCAAAGTGTTGGTTCACAGTCTGGTGAATGCCCACTTTCTCATAATGGAGCATTCTCATGTGCTCACATGGTAGCCCCATTGAACTTCTGAGGGCAGTAATCCCACTGAGGAGGACTCTTCCCTCATGACTTAATAACTGCCCCCCCAAAGTCCACTTCTTATACCATCACTGGAAGATTGGGATTTCAACACATGAATTTTGGGGGAGACACACATTCATACCATAGCAATGATCATGTTATAAGTTCTACTTATCTGTGTGTATTGGGCTTACTATGATATAAAACAGATAAATCACTTTCATCCATAATGTTGGTAAAACAAATTCATTCCTCTCAAAATATGAACATCTCAAGTCACTTCCATGCTAAATTATAAAAGTCTATTTCTTATGTTCTCTCCCCTTTGCCTTCTATTAACTCCTCAACCCAAGAGACTCTCAGTCCTTCTAATCTAATTTGGTTACTCTTGCATATAACGCTATTAGGAAAAATCTAGTTGTTCCTTTTCAGACCCAGTGTTGACCTTTATAATAAATTTGACATTCATGGCCTTTCCTTCTTTCTTGGGCTCCAGTCATGATTATTTCCATCTCTCATACCACTCCTCTGGGCCATTCCCCTCCTATTCTGAGCAGTTTGTATTTGGCCTGCCTTACCCAAATCTGACTCTATTGTCATGTTTCAATATTTCTTTAGAGCAGAGATTTTCAACCTGACTAGATATTGGAATCATCTGAGGAATTTTTAAAGACTATCTAAGCATACTGTAATTGAATCAGAATTAACAGCAGTAGGCCTATATTTTTATTTATTATTTATTTGGTACCTTAGATTGAACCCAGGGGTGCTTAATTACTGAGCCACATCCTCAGCCCTTTTTTAAGTTTGAGACAGGGTCTCGCTAATTTCTTAGGATCTCACTAAATTGCTGAGGCTGGCTTTGAATTTGAGGTCCTCCTGCCTCAGCCTCTCGAGCTGCTTGTATATCAGGTGTACACCACTACCCCACCCCCAACCCAGCCCAGCCTCTTATTTTTAATACATCAGAGGACTGAGGGTGTATCTCAGTGGTAGAGTACATACTTAGCATGCACAAGGCTCTGGTTTGATCTCCAGCATCAAAAACAAAATAAACAAAACACACTAGAGATTGCCCTACTTTTTGTTCAGTCTCATCTCTCTTTACCTCTTTAACGGAGTCCCTCAATACTTGCTGTTTACTTTGTCTAGATTGTACAGTGTCAATTTAATTGTCACATCCTCTGTGAAGCTCTAGGCTTACATCTCCAACCTCACTCTATTCTTTTTTTTTACCTGCCCTCTTTCTCATTACTGTGTAGGGGTTAGGGCTTAAATCCTTTCAACACCTACACACGCACACCACACACACACACACACACACACACACAATGTACAAAAAGCTGGCTCCTTCTTCTTCAAACACTTCAGATTGCAAATAAGGGAAAACAGCATTTGGGGAAGAGATAAAGGCTGTGGGAGGATTACTGTGTAATTAAAGAATTAAGAGAAAGAAGGATGGAGTAATAGAAAAGAGATTACTTTTTGGCAGGGGGTCTAGGAAAACAGGGATGGAAGGGGTGGGACAGAAGTGGGGCAAAGCTCAGGATTTCCAGAGCTGGTAGTGTGAGAGGAGACCTGTGAGGTCTGATTAGCTGTCTGTAGTTCTCAAAAACAATTTCTGATTTTGAACTAGAACTGATGTCAAGGTCTTTACTTTGTTGTTTGTGGTCACTTCTTTTTTCCTGCCTTGAATATTTCTTGCTCTTCTGATTGTTTCAAAGGTTGCTGTCTTGTGATCTCATCTGTAATTGTTTTAAGTGTCTTGAAATAGAAAATGATATGGGTTGTTGCCCCAACACCCATTTCCCCTTTCCTCCACAAATAAGTTCTCTCCTACGCAACCATATGCTTTAAAGAAACTTTGTGGGGGTTGGGGGATCAAGAAAAATAAATAAATACATTTTAAAACCTAATTCCATCCTTACCTCTGGATCATGAGTCTAAAGATTAGCATAACTAGTGAATTAGAACTGTTATTGGTGTGTTTTTTTCATGATACAGAAAAGACAAATTAACCATTTGCCCAGCGATTTATAGTCTTTCTTGTGTTCTGGGCAATACAAGTTACTTTGAAGGTAGTTTCAAAAGCTATTCATAAAAGCTTTAAGGCAACTGTAAAAACTACAAATGGACCAAATGAATCACATTTAGGAAAGAGAAAATGTAAATGATTCTTCTAATAGGGAATATAAACTAGAACACTTCATATGTTCAGGTTTAGTATCAAACAAAGAAACATACTTGAAATTATGTACACATTTCTGAATTAAAAGATCAAAATATTTTAAAGTCTTTCACCTGGAATGGTAGACATACATTCAGAAACTATGGCTTGTGGAATCACTATTTTTCCTTCTTCGGGCAAGAGGTTCTTGCAGTTGGTCTGTTTCCCACCTCCCTGTGTAAATTAAACTTCCCCAAGTCACTATGCGATTAACACTTTATTCTCTTTAGATTTTTCCTCAGTGTCTGAAATGCTCTTATCTTTGTGTTGTCTAATCCCACTAGAATAAGTGCCACAAGAGCTGTAACCTCGCCTGTCTTATTAACACCTGTATTCCCAGCAAGGTGCCTAAATATATGGCCCCTTTTAGGGTTTCAGTGTTTGTTACACACATACATACATGAATGAATAAAGAAATAAATTTCAGTTAAAATGGATTTTAATGGGCTGGGATGTAGCTCAGTGGCAAAGTGCTTGCACAGCATTCGCAACTTCTTGGGTTCCACCCCCAGTTCCAAAAAAACAAATAATAAACCCCAGACAAAAAAAAAAAAAAAAAACCAAAATGGATTTTAATTTACAGAGGAAAATAATAGATTCTGTACAATAAATTTGAATTAATTCAACTGATTAGGAAAATTTTCATTTAGCAGAAAGTATGTGTATTTAGGAGCTGGTTATAAAATAAATACCGACTATGTACAGACTCCTTAATACAAAAATATTCATGATATAGTTTGGATTACTTTAAGTCTTTCTGAATTTAAATTTAAATATTCCCAGAGTTAAAAAGTGTTTAACTGCTGGGTTTAGTGGTGAATGCCTGTAACCCCAACAATTCAGGAGGGTGAGGCAAGAGAATTTCAAGTTCAAGACCAGTTTGGGCAACTTAGTGAATACCTGTCTCAAAATATAAAATTTAAAAAAGGCTGGGGATGTAGCTCAGTGGTAGGGAACCACTGGGTTCCAAAACAAACAAACAAAAGAAAAAAACACAGAAAAAGGAGTTTACCCATAAAGAAATACAAATGCCATCTAAAGAATACTTAGGGTTGGGGGGCTGGAGTGGTGGCTCAGTGGTTAGGTGCTTGCCTCATATGTGCAAGGATGCGGGTTCAAACCCCAGCACCAAGCGCACAACAAAGTGTCAGAGCAACGAAGACCACATGAAAAACTAAATAAAATTGATTCTCTCTTTCTCTCTGTCTTAAAAAAAAGAAAAAAGAATACTTAGGATTAGAGACTTTTGATCTATCTTGATACCTGGGACAGCAATTGTTCTTACTGCTCTAATTTCCTAACCACTCTTTCACATGAAGTCACTAAAAATTCTTTCATGAGTGTGAAAATCTTCCAAATACAGATGGACAAAACATGGCAGAGCTAACAATTGAAACTTCAGGCATCTAATTTCAAAGCCTGTTTTTGTTTGTTTGTTTGAGATGAGGTTTTGCTGTCTTGCCCAGGCTAGTCTAAAACTCCTGATCTCAAGCGATCCTCCCTGGCAGCTGGGACTACAGGTACTCGCCACAGCTTCTAGCATAGTCATGTGTTTTTGCTCGTATATAATGATTTCTACTAGATCAGTATTTCATGATCTGTAAGGATAGAAAACAAAAATTGAGATAGGGAAAAGTTTAAAATCTTTTAGAAAGAAAAATGCTTGACACTTATAAAATCTCCTGTTTCTCATGGTCACATTTAGTTTTGTGATGACAAAAAAGTGAAGGTTAGGGATGAGGATGTAGCTCAGCAGTAGAGTGCTTGCATAGCATGTGGGAGGATGCTGGGTTTTATCCCCAGCATGGCCAAAAAGGGTCTTCTTAATAAGGGGCCAGAATTTGTCAGATAGATAAATGTCAACGGCAAGTCTGACATTCCCTCCAGAGGAGGCATATCATCTACACTTTGATCGCCATCAAACAACCTGTGCTGGAGAACCCAATGGATGACATGTCAAGTGTGTCACACTAAGTAATCAACCCAAGGATGTAAAATGATAAATTTAATATTGAGAAGATCATATATTTTAGCTGGACATGATGATGCACACCTTTAATACTCAGAGAACAAGGCAGGAGAATTTCAAATTCTAGGCTAGACCGGGAAAATTATCAAGATCCTGTATTAATATTAAAAAAAAAAAGAAAAGTGGGGGTGGGGGCACTATGTAGCTCATTGGTAAAGTGTCTGGATTCAATATCCAGTACCCACCTCCCCCAAAAAATCACATCTCTTGAGTTAAACAAAATTAACTGCAAAGTTCAAATGTGTCAATAATATATATTAGCATGCAATAATAAAGATATGGATATTTCTCAAGGAAATTTCTTTATCTCATTTCCATGTATTGAAAGCCAAATGTATGATATCTGGTTTGTACAAGGAGCAAGAACTGTAAAAATACCTAATTAGTAACCATATATATTGAAATAAATGCCAAATGCTTTCTCTCTCACCTTGAACAGTTACAGTAAAATTGCTTCCCTCTGTGAAATTTTAACTGAAAATAATATAAAAGAAAATAAAATTGTTTTGAAGTATAAGAGAATCTTCTAAGGTCAACTAACCCTTAGGATAAGCTTTGAAATGTGATGTTTATTTATTTATTTATTTATTATTCATTCACCATAGTCATATATATGGGAGGGAATCATTGGCCCATAATCATGATCACATGCATAATGATAGAGCAAGCCAAGGCTGATGCCAGTTCATGATCTCCCCACTTTGGGTTCCCCCTGACCCCATGTTTCCCCTACTTTACCCCCGTGTTAATTGGGCTTCTCATGGAAGTCAAAGTTTTCCCACTGGATTGATAACCTCTCTACTCCCTCCCCCTAGCTGCCTTGATATCCCTCATATTCCTACCCCTGCTTCCTTCAACCCCCAGCATCATAGGCAAGGTTTCCCCTGTTCACCCATGGTGAGTTATTATTAGCTTAGCCAACTTTCAGTCTTTTTCTGATTGTATTCTAGCTTCTGCATATGAGAGAAAATACTCAGTCCTTGAGTCTCTGAGTTTGGGTTATTTCACTTAGCATAATTGTTTCCATTCCTATCCATTTGGCTGCAAATAAATGCCATGATATTGTTCTAATAGCAGAGTAGTATTCCATTGTATATATGTACCACAGTTTTTGAACCCACTTGTCCAGTGAGGGGCATCTGGGTTGGTTCCATAGTTTAGCTACAGTAAATTGATGAGCTGCTATAAACATTGATGAATCTGTATCTCTGTAATATGCCGATTCTAGCCCTTTTGGGAAAATATCCAGGAGTGGGATAGCTGGGTCATAAGGTGGTACCCCAGTCCTGGTTTTTGGAGGAGTCTCCACGCTGCTTTCCAGAGTGGCTGTACCAGTTTGCAGTCCCACCAACAATGTGGAAGTGTTCCTCTCTTCCCACAACTCCTCCAGCATCTGTCATTGTATTCTGTATTTTTGCCACACAGGAGTGAGGTGGAATCTCAGTGAAGTTTTGATTTACATTTCTCTGATTGCTAATAATATAGAGCATTTTATCATGTGTTTATGGGCTTTTTGGACTTCCTGTGTTGAGAAATTTCTATTTAGCTCCTAGCCCATTTATAGATTGGATTCTTTGTGGTTTTGGTGATCAGTTTTTTTTTAGTTCTTTGTATATTCTGGATATTAGCCCTCTGTCCGAGGAATGGCAGGAAAAGGTTTTCTCCCATTTGGTAGGTTCTCTCTCAACACTCTTGACTAATTCTTTAGCTGTGCAGAAGCTTTTTAGTTTAGTGGTATCCCATTCATTTATTCTTGGTTTTAATGCTTGCACTATAGGAGTCTTGTTAAGGAAGGTGGTGCCAACACCTATGTTGTGTAGTGTTGATACTATTTTTTCTTCAAGCAACTGTATAGTTGCTGGTTTAATTTCCAGATCTCTGAATCATTTTAATTTGATTCTTGTGTAGGGTGAGAGGTACGTATCCAATTTCAGTTGTCTGCATATGGCTGTCCAGTTTGTCCAGCACCATTTTTTAACAGGCTGTCCTTCTTCCATGCTATGCTTTTGCCCCCTTTATCAAATATCAGGTGGTTAAAAATTTGAGGGTTTGTCTCAGTATCTTCTATTCTATTCCATTGGTCTTCATTTCTGAAGACCATGCTGGGGTTTTGTTTTTGTTTTTGTTTTTTAGAGAAGGACAGTGAGAGAAGGAGAGAGAGAGAGAGAGAGAGAGAGAGAATCAATTTTTATTGAATTTTTCATATGGCTCCTGTTCTGACACTTAGTTGTGTACGTGGGTGATGGGGTTTGAACCCATGTACTAGTGCATGCTGGGCAAGTGCTGTAACCGCTGAGCCACAACTCCAGTCCCCTACCATGCTGTTTTTGTTACTATATCCCTATAGTATAATCTCAGGTTAGGAATTGGTACACCTCCTGCTTCCTCTTTCTTGCTTAGTAATGTTTTGGCTATTCTGGGTCTTCTGTTATTCCATATGAATTTGAGAATGGCTTTTTCTATATCCATGAAGAATGACATTTGTATCTTGGTGGGGATTGCATTGAATCTGAATAAAGCTTAGATAGAGATCAAAGGAAGATACTTAGGTTTTGTAAGAGCCATTTATGACAGACCCATAACCAACATTATGCTTAATGGAGAAAGACTGCAAGCATTTCCACTGAATTCAGGAACAAAACAAGGATGTCCACTTTCCATATAGCCCTTGAAACCCTAGCCAGAGCTAACAGACAAGAGAAGGAAAGCAAAGGAATTCGAATAGAAAAAAGAGGAAGTCAAGATGTCACTATTTACTGATGATATGATCCTATACCTAGAAGACCCCCAATAAGCTCGACCAGAAGGCTTCTAGAGCTTACAAACAGTTTTAGCAAAGTGGTTGGTTATAAGATCAACACTCATAAATCATTAACTTTCCTATATTCTAGCAACAAGTCCACTGAAGAAGAAATTAGGAAGTCTGTCCCATTAACAATTTCCTCAAAAAAGAATAAAATACTTGGGCATCAATCTAAAAAAAATAAAGGACTTCCACAATGAAAAATATCAAACATTAAAAAAAGAAATTGCAGAAGATCTGAGTAGATGGAAAAACATTCCATGTTCTTGGTTATGCAGAATCAATATAATCAAAATGGCCATTCTACTGAAAGGTGGTTAAAACATGGAAGTTTTTTTTAAAAATTTCAGCCCATCAGCAGTCATTTCAAATCTTTTCCAGCATGGATCAACATCTGTTAACAGTTACTAATTTATTTTTCTCAATGCACATGAAAAAAAAAGGTGCTTCAGTTACAATCACACAGACAGAATTTTTGAGATCTCCAAATTTTCGACAAATTCTATACTGAAGCCTAAAAATTTTGTTTGGACTTCTAGCAGGACTTGGAGTATGGACAAGTTTGCAGTAATATACAATATTCCTGGTTACCTTTCAGGCCAAAGCTAAAATTATTCCTTTGCTAATGAATATTAATACTTCCTGTAATGCAATCTGCTTTGCCACCTGTTGTTGAAAATCTCTTTCACAGTTGCTCGAAGATTACTCTGTTTACATTTTGATTTCACAAAACTTCTGTGAACCTTTCATTGGAAAGAAATCAATTCTGTAGCTATATTTTAGAAAAATTTTTAAAAATTTGAAATAATCTGATCAGTAATAGTTGAAGGGAGGCTAAGAGACTCAAAAGAAGGAAATGGCTGCCAAAGTGTCCATCCTTTCACTTGTTAAAAGCTGTATTTTTTCCAGAGCTGTTTAGTGGCTTCCAAGATTTTGATTCTAGTCAAGAGGGCAAGCAGGTGTTTTGAGACCTAATTACTGTCATTTCTCTTCTGTTGTAGCAATTTTAGCAATAAAGTCAGGAGCAATTGGTCTAATAATCTGTAGGACTAACAATCTGTAGGGGAAAAAAGTCTTTGCTGAAATTCAACTTAACTGATCCAGCTTCTCTAGTGAGGGCAACGGGTCCTATTCTGGATTTAAGATACAACTCCTGTGGCAGCATCTTTTACAAGGACATTACTCAAGAGAGGTCACCTTTTTGTTGTTTGCAGTAGTGGAGATTGAACTGAGAACCTCACACATGCTAGGCAAAGCATAACTCTGAGATAATCCATAGCTCTAAGTTTGAGTTACAGGGAAATATTTTCTGTTACTTGAATAATATATATTCCTTTAGTAAAGAGAGCATAGACTCCATTGTAGAATCTAGGAGAAACAGAGAAACTCATGGCTATAGCTGGGATGTATCTCAGTGGTACAGTACATGCTTAACATTCATGAAGCCCTAGGTTCAGTCCTCTGCATGCTTGCGTGCGCGCGCGCACACACACACACACACACACACACACACACGCCGTAGCTACTACTACATTGCCACAAATAACCACTTAAATCTATGAATTCAATCAACAGTGTGAATTCCATGCAAATCAACGAAGGCCTCTTTATTTTTCTTTTAAATTACGAGATAAACATTTGATTAGTTGAAGACTGATTAATCAAATCAAGTAATATTTGTTGTTATTTTAGTCCAATTACAGGAAATGCATAGTCATCACAGAAAATTTGGAAAATATGAAAAAAACTCTCCAAAAAACAAAAAAATCCATAAATCTACCTTTCAACTATAACTGTCATTGCTCTCTTATTATATGTCTTTTGGGTCTTGTTAAGTTATTTAGGTCCTCAATAAGTTGCTGAGCCTGGCTTTGAACTTGCGATCATCCTGCCTCAGTCTCTCAAGGTGCTGTGCCACCACACTCAACCCTCTTTTGGACTTTGATACTCGTACATTTTATATCTATATAAAAATGCATAATATAAATAAAGTTATATCTAATTTTTTATATACATAAAATCAAACTAAGGTTGTATGTATTGTTTGTAGCTTTTTTCCCAATATTATACATGATTAGTTTTCTTTTATTCTACATTTAAACACTTATAATTGACATATACATTTTTTTTTTTAAGAAAGAGGGGACAGTGAGAGAAAGAGAGAGAGAGAGAGACACAGAGAGAATCAATTTTTATTTAGTTTTTCACATGGATTTCGTTGCTCTGAGACTTTGTTGTGTACGTGGTGCTGGGGTTTGAACTTGCGTATTTGCGCATGCCAGGCAAGCGCTGTAACCGCTGAGCCACCGCTCCAGCCCCTGACATATACATTTTGTCAATTTTTTTATAAATATCTTTACAAATAAATTTGCAAATCCACTTTAGCTTCTTTCTTTCTTTCTTTTTAGAGAGTAGGACAGTGAGAGAGAGAGAGACATACAGAGAGAATGAATTTTTATTGAGCTTTTCACATGGCTTTCGTTGCTCTGACTTAGTCGTGTACGTGGTGCTGAGGTTTGAACTCATGCACTTGCACATGCCAGGCAAGTGCCGTAACCGCAGAGCCACCGCTCCAGCCCCACTTTAGATTATTTCATTAGGAAAATATTTGCATTGGAATTCTAAGATAATTATTAAGGGTTTTGAAACGTGGCCTTTTAGAAACTTTGCAATAAGTTATACTCTTACAAACAATGATAGGAAGGCTAATTCATTCGGATCATAGCTAATTCTGATATTATCAACACCTGTTTTCATATGTAGGCCCAGCCTAATCTAACAGGGACAGAAAGTAGAAAAACTAAGACATCTCCTTCCAGATGTCTCAGAGATGCCCTTGGGGTTTTCTTTATGCTCTCATATCTTGTGAGTCAAAACTTCAAAGAGGGGACAGAAGGACTAAATTGACATCATAATTGGCCACCATGGTCCATAACTTTCCTTGCCTGACTCATCTGTTCCTTGTACTTTCATGTGTCTTAGCTCTGAGGCTGCCCTTGTTTCAAAATACTCGGTAAATTACAAAAGTCAGACCAGCAGCAAAAGAAGGGAGTTGGAACATAGTACATGGGAGGATACCTTTAATGTTTTATTGTGTTATATTTGTCTATTCATGATACTAAAAAGCTATGATTTGTTCAGCCTTTTATTATCCATGACACAGTAAGTATCTTTAAAACAAACAAAACCAATTTAGTTTTCTTAGAAAATTCCGAAAGAATTACACTCTATCTCAGGCATCAACAAATGTCTTCTATAAAAGGATAGAGAATAAATATTTTAGGCCTTGCAGGTCACTTGGTCTCTAGCAGAATTATTCAAATATTCCTTTGCAGCATGAAAAGAGCAACAGAAAGTATGTGCGCAAACAAGTGTGGCTGTGTTTTGATAAAACTTTATTTATAAAATCAGGCCCTGACTTGACCTGCACATTGTAGTTTGCCAATTGCTGCAACTTATCGTACAACTTAATTATACAGAAAAAAAAATGCTGAGAAGTGTTTATATAATTAGCTTTCTGAAATGAAACCATTATTTACATAAAATGAAATCATTCTTTATATTAAAATATGATTTATATTAAAGAACTCTTAAGAGTGATCACATAAGAAGCCACTGGCCTTCCAAAGGAAGATGATTGCTTTTGAAGAAAAGGCATAGAAGGAAAGAGTCTATAAATCCCAAGTCTAGAGGAAAACAGTTTAAACATTGAGGCCCTGATAGGCCAGGGATGTGGCTCAGTAGTAGACCACTTCCTTAACATGCACAAGGCCGTAGGTTCAAGCCCTAGAATTGCAAAAGGAAAAAAAAAAGAAAGAAAGAAAGAAAAAGTGCACATTATTAAAAGTTGAGGCACTAAATTTAAAGAAAAGCAAATTAATTAAAGAGAGCACTTGGGTCTAAATACTTGTTGGCTAGCCTAAAATAATAGAAGGCTAAAGTTGAAGTTTAAAGGTCTCTTTTTGTTTCATCCAAATAAAACTTAGTTCTGAGACTTTTCTACTTAGGTACTTTAAAAATTACAAAACTTCATAGATAAGAACAAGAGATGCCCCAAAGCTAAGCCAAAGTTGACTTCAGTACAACTCTGTACTCTTGCAGAAAAGCAATAGACCATGAAGAGCAGCCATGCTCATGTTAATCATTGTGTTGCCTGCATTGACAGGTTTGTTGTACCTTTATTGATTATTATGTTGTTTATTTTGGCAATTCTCAAAACTATCATGGCTAGAAATGCAAAATTGCAAAGGTGGGATGAAGACAAATGGAAGCAAGAATCAACATGGAGTTCTTTTATAAAAGCAACTTTATATAGACTTCATATTGTATGCATTCCTACCATATCACTTTGGCTTTACAAATAAAAGGATCCATGGTATATCTGTCCAAAAATTCAGAACTTTTATACTCTTTTCTTTCATGCTCAAACCTTTCTGTGGAAGAATTTTTGCTTATGTGACAGATTAATGAAAGCCACAGATTCTTTGATAATCTCACTGAATGTTGGGTGCTGAACTCTCTCAGATTCTCTGACTAATAGAGGCTCACACCTTGAGATAACAACTATTTTCACTTCCTCTTGTAAAACTCGTTGTTGGAGCCCACCGCTGCCCCATAAAAAGTTCAACTACCCTGCTAGAGAGGGCACAGAGATAGCCTCTGAAGCTACATAAAGGAGAGGAACTCAGTTGAGCCTGGCCTTCCATCCCTCCTTTCAAGGCACCATGTGTTTTTGTTTGTTTGTTTTTTAAGTGAGAGGGACAATGAGAGAAAGAGAGAGAGAGAGAGAGAATATCAATTTTATTTAGTTTTTCATATGGCCTTTGTTGCTCCAGCACTTCGTTGTGCACATGGTGCTTGGGTTCGAACCCGTATCCTTGTGCATGCCAGGCAAGCATTTTAACTGCTGAGTCGCTGTTCCAGCCCTCACCATGTTTTTGAAAACATCATGGACCCTCAAGACCCCTCAGCTATCAACACATTAAGGAAAATAATCACCCTGTGAAACCCTTCCCAACCTCCTCACAGAACTGTGAGAGGTTATAAAAAGTTTGCTTAATCCACTAAATGTTAGTATCATTTATAATATAGCAGTAGGTAACTTGAATAGCAAACATGAAAGAAGGAGAGCAGAAGATATTTTACTTGAATTCTATAGCAAGTAATTGCTTTGTTTTTCTACCCTTTTTTCCTCATTTTCAATAAAATATAAATCCCCAGTTTGACACTCTGTAGTCATGTGAAAGTCATGATATTTCACTTCCTAAACAATGAGCTTCACTAAGAAATTTTTAGATTCTTGTGACTCATGATTGCCAATTAAAAAGCTGCTCTGAAAAAAGAATTGAAAGCCCTCCATAGCCTTGTGTGAACTGGCAAGCAGATCTTAAAAGCAATAAAAAAAATAAGGACAGAAAGAATTTTTAAAAAGTAAACAATGGTCCAAACATCTAAATTAAGTAATGAATCTTTATAACCAAATTCAACTAAACTTACCTTGTTCAATGATTTCCATTCCTGGTTTTCAACATCCCCTCTATTTCAAATGGATTCAAGCAATCACAGATTTCTTCTTACTATTTTCATTTATTTATTTATTTATTTAGAGAGAGGGACTGTGAGACAGGGAGAGAGAGAGAGAGAGAAAATCAATTTTATTTAGTTTTTCATGTGGCTTATGTTGCTCCGACACTTCATTGTGTTCGTTGTGTACGTGGTGCTGGGGTTCGAATTCACATCCTCCCACATGCCCCTCGCACATGCCAATCAAGCGCCATAACCTCTGAGCCACCACTCTAGCACTTCTTCATACTATCTTGAAAAACATTTTCTATCATTCACACTAGAATGAAAAGGTGGAGCAAGTCAAATAGCAGGAATTTGGGGAGGAGTGATTTGTGCTATTCACACATATACAAACTCCTTTAGAATGTAGAATACATACCATAACAACAGGTAGTATTTGCTTACATGGTTTTTTGGTCTTCCCATCTGGTATTTTCATGCATGTAATTCTACAGCTACATTCATTCTCTTAGGTCATAGCCCAGTTTATTGGATCTCTATAAACATCTGATTTAGTATCTCATGAGATCTACTAGTCAACTCATGAGAAAAATTTTTTTAACATAAAGGAAAAGAACAGTTTATGGTGATAACCCTTTTCTATGAAAACTATTTCCTAACATATCCTGATATGGTGCACCATTTCTCAGAATGAGTTCTGCAGGAGTCGAGTCCTGTGTTATGTGTTAATTAGACTAAAAGATGTGTTATGTGTTAATATGTGTTAATTAGACTAAAAGGTATATTTACAAATAAATTAAGAAAATATAGCAAGAAAATTGCTGAATATGCTTCCTTCCAGAATTTTCTGGGAAGCTTTCATATGATAAACTCTGGGACCCTCCAGGGGATCCCATAGTGTGCAGAATCAAACATAGTTTGCTGTGGTGTTTTTATTTATTTATTTTTGGTTAAGAATTTTGTGGGTGAATGTGAACTGGAAACACATTTTGGAAAGTACTTGTGGTAGAAATGAGTCTGGAACTTGGATCCTAAACCACTAGGTTAAAATCCTGATGCCACTTACTGGCTGGGCAAGTCGTTCTCTTAATGTTATTCTCTTCTCACATAAAATGAGGATAGTAATTAATGAACAAAATGTTATATCCCAGTGTTTTTAATAGGAAATAAATGATGGAATTTAAGTAAAACTGACAGTTCAATGTCTGGCATATGACAGGCCCTGGTGACTGAATGCCAAAGAGATTACTGTCTTTGTACAACCATGTCTTTAAATTTGTAAGGTCCTGGTGTTGCTAAGAGACTCACATGCCTCCTACCAGAAAGCTATTCTATTCTGCTCATCTATTCTATTCTTAAAAATCAGCATTCAGGTGCTCATTTTTAAATCAACATCTAAACTTCTTTCTGGCATGGATGTTCCTATGGCAGTTTTCCAAAAATGAATTCCTACAGCCCGACCACATCTTGAAACAATGACCACAGAACACACTATATTGTATGCTAAATCACAGGTGAATGTGGATCCAGGCAAAGTTGCCATTCCTGTAATCCCAGAGGTTGGGAGGCTGAGGAAGGAGGATTACAAGTTCAAAGCCAACCTCAGCAACTTAGTGAGGCCCTAAGCAATTTATCTCAAAATAAAAAAATGAAAAGGGATGGGGACATGACTCAGTGGTTAAGTGCCCCTGGTACCAATGGTGGGGGTGGGGGAGGGTAGCGAATTTGGTTTTGTTGTTAAACCCATTTTACAATTGGACAACTAAATTCAGGGATTTGGGGATTAAAAGTTAATTTCTTAGGAAGATCAGAAACTCAAAACTGGTCTTTCTTAATCCTTTTGATTTTGTTTCCTCACTGTGAACATAAATAACATAAATAACATTTGACCTACAGGAATATTATAAAGATAAAATTTGGTATTGTGTATGTAAAGTACATTGTACATTATAGGATATACTATTGAATAGTATAAGGATATAATTATATAGTTTATAAAACATTCCTTTGATCATTATCAAGAGATTTTTAATTGCATTATATAATGTTAAAATAAAAGTATTTATTATAGATCTCCTAATCCAGTTCCCTTCTTCCCTAGAATAAAAAAAGTGATAAGCTCAGAGTAATTTAAGCTATTCTATTTGGTGGCAATGCCAGGCAGAATAGAATAGCTTCCTCCAAATATTCTGAAAGTAGGTTTGTCCTATCTAATCCCAAGTGATAAAATAAGTGGAGAAAGCTAGAAAATTATGTGAGGAAGACAGGCCATAACAATCTCAGCGTGCTACTTTTGAATAAGCTGCCTCAGGCTGCCACTTTCCCCTATTACGTTACGTACTGAAGGTGGTCTTGGGGAGATCCATAGGCCACGTGTGTAGTCAGGACTCCCTGGGTTGGATGCATTGTAAACTAATCACATGCTTCGTGGCCTCACTGTGTGGCCTACACACTGCCTGAGAGTGGTCCAGGTCTATGACAGAACCAATTGTGGAACTGGTATTTTATAGGAATGTGGAAGTCATATTTTCATTGGAAGAAAGGGCTTGAAGTTGTAATTTCTTAGCACTTTTCATAAGACTGAGAAAATGTCAAGCATCCATCTCAAAGAATAGGGTTTGAAGGAAGATTATAGGGAGGCTAAATTCTTTTAACCCAGTTGGCATTGTCCCTGGGTATATATAGAAGCTGGTTCAACTCTGTTTGTGTGGTTAGCCACAATTTTATAATCTGTAGTTTTCTGTTATTCGTACTGATGACCTTTTTCTTTATGTGGATAATTGAAAATTGACTATAATTATGAAATTTAACAATCTGAAGACAAACTCGTTGAACATCACTCTTTAGAAACAATGTGAATTGTAGTGTTTGCTCATGGATAAAGAATATGCTATCAATCACAATACCCCACACCAAAAAACAAAAGTCTCTTAGAAACAATCTTAGTGAGAGGGACTGACTTCAGCAACAAAAGAGAAGTGAGAGGTGATTTGAGGAAGTAAAATAAAGTTCAGTAAAGGCTGGGATATTTCTGTGGAACCTACTAAAAGGGGAACTCCAAGATATGCCTTGCATTTGCACAGATATGGACCTGAGTTTGCATATTTTGTGATTTCAGGGTATGTTCTGACTAAGACAGCAAATATACTTAATATAAGTGGTTAATGAAGCTAGCGACAAAGTGGGCACATCCTGTTACAGAGCACATAATAATAACAAAGCTAATATTAACGGAGTGCTAACCATGGGCAGGCACTGTTCTAAAATGTTTTGCATGAGTTAACTTATTTAATCCTCATAAAAACTCTGTGATGTATGAACTGTTCTTAACCTCATTTTCAGGAAACTGAAGTTTAGAGAGATTACTTTCCACAGCTGATAAGTGTATAACCACAGATTTGAGTCAAGGTCTTCTGACCCCCACCCGAACTCACACCTTTATTTCTTCATTATGTGCAACCAAAATACACCAATTAAAAGGGGGGCCTGGGGATGTGGCTCAGTGGCTAAGAACCCCTAGTTTCAATCTCTGGTACATAATAATAATAATAATAATAAATAATTTATTTTTCCATAAGGGTCATGGCAGGTCAAAGATCTACTGAGGATGGGATGTACCTTTACTTGGTACAATAGGCTTGACTCAGGAGAAATGGTATAAATGTCAGAATAATCTAGAAAACCTTCCGACCTTGATTTTTTTACAATGATAGTTAATGTTAAGTGTGGGCTGTAAGTGCTGCTGAAGAAACCACTCAAAATGATAGCTTTTTTGTGGCAGACCTCCTCTTCGCACAGAACCCTACATGTGCTAGGCAAGCACTCCACCACTGAGCTACATTTCCAGTCCTTTTTGTTTTATTTTATTTTAAGATAGTGTCTCGCTAAGCTGTCCAGGTTGACCTCAAACTCGAAATCCTCCTTCCTTCCCAGTCACTGGGATTACAGGCTGTGGCAGTTTGCAATATCCTAACCTAAGGTAGGTGGGGTGCAGGGATGGCCAGATACATGGATAAAGCAAGAGGATAGTCATGATGCTGAAAAGGTCACCTGCACCTCAATTGTTCTCCTTCAGAGGTGCCAACTGGTCTAAAATTCTCACCATTACTTTCATTTATTTGGATAAAATCTCCTACACCAAATATAAACATGTTCTTGACAAGATGACTATATTAGGCCATCAGCATTCCCTATAGTCCAGTGAGAGACAATGTTAGAAAAGAGAGCTGAGCTTTGAGGAAATGAGAGCATGGTAGGTGAATTTTGATGGAAAATAAAAATTGGAAAGATCTGCAGTGGTGTCTGCAGATCACAGTCCAAGATGAAGTACTTAATTTATGGCAAAATGTGAGCAATGAGGACAATATGGTAAATTCTTGATTAAAATAGTAAATTCTCAGTCTCCCAAGAGAAAGAAACATAAATTCTGAGGTCATGTCCTCCTTCTTAAATGGTATTAGGTCATTTCTTTTATTAAATTATTGTGACAATAGATGGAGATAGTGCTTTTTTTCTTTAAGGTCTTTACTTGGCAAAACAAAAAGCAACCTTTCATTTATCTTTGATGATACATGTACATGTGCTTTATATTCAATATTATTTTTAATCTTCACAATAACTACATGAGGAACATACTATGACAATCCCTATTTTATAGATGAGGACTCTCAGGTCTACAGGATAAATTACTTATCCAAAAGTATATAGTTTTGCAAAACTAATTTGTCCTCCTTATACTTTCCTTATGGGACAGGAATACTGGCAACTTTGTGGTAGAAAGGCATGCTAAAAACAGAAAGAGAAATAATAGAGGAATTGAAGTACAGAAGATAAATGTCACTTTCTTAATTTTATCAGACTCTGTAGAATTTTGCTTCAAAAATATTTTCCCTTATAGTCAGCAATTAAAAGCTACCATCATAAAATCCTGAAAGGTTAAGGCAAAATTCTTAAAAGTTCATACTTCTTTGTTGTTTTTTTTTAACCATGGATTGAGCCAAGGACCTTGTGCATGCTAGGCAAGGGGTGTACTTCTTAGCTGTTTACCTCCATCCCTCATTCTTCCTCTTTAAAATAAATGTGGAAATTTAAAGGTAGTGTCTAACTTAAAATTCTATACAGTGGCATGTAAGAAATGTTTATTTAAAGCAAAAAAACTAAAATAGCCATTATTGGTAATGTAAAAACAGAAAACAACAAAGGAAAATGCAGCACCAGCTAAATATCTGCATGTGATAAACTCCAGTCCAGCCAACTTATCCATGACAAATGAATAACAGTATAGGACCCCCAAAAATAAAGTTAATTTCAACTCAGTGCTTTGTACATAATCAGCTTTCAACAAAAAAGTCAGTTACTAAAAGAACGAATCCCTGATTTTATAATATTCATCATTATATGGATACTTGCAACCTTTGTTGATCTAGAAATACATTGGCGAGGACCTGCGAAAGTGTTTAACCATGAAATAACTCTTACAAGGCTATACTTTAGTTCACTGAGGGCCATTGATTCAGATGTGAGGTGAAAATATGCTAAGTTTGACATAATAGATATGGTATGAAGACATAGGAATTAGTATCTTCATCTGAAATTTTTCCAAACTCTTAACATTTGAAAATATTTTTCCATCACTGAAACTCTTTGCTACCAGAAAGTCCAACTAAGTCCAGAATTACACTTTCTTTGGGGAGTGAGAGAATTCTCAGCCACACCACCTTGGCAGAAAGTCCCCTTGTGCTTGCTCTAGAACACATATTCATTCAAGAGTTAGAACAAAAACTAAACGATAAGCTCAGCTTTTCCAAGTCCTCATAAACCTGCAGTTGTCATCTCTTGTTGACTATAAGGACAGTGGGTGAATATTCAAATAAATTATTTTTGGAGGATTTGGGGGACAGAAATAGAATGGAATTTTGTGGTCTCAGCCCTAAGCTTCAGGAAATATCATAACTCATAATTCTAAGCTTTAAAAAAAGTCCACTTAATGCTTCTGAAAGCAGGCATTGAGGTAGCTATGGGAACCTCTGAGTGCCCTGTCTACCCTGAAGACTAAGAAACAGCCTATTACAATTGGATAAGAGGATCTTGCTAAGTTGCTGAGGCTGGCTTTGAACTTGTGATCCTCCTGCCTCTGCCTCCCAAGTCATTGGGATTACAGGTGGGTGCCTGGTTATTTTGTAATACTAGACAGGAATCATAATAGTTGGAGATCACTTCAACTAGTTGGGGTGGCTAGAGCATTAAAAGATTCCTCACTTAAGCTCCTATCCCATACTTCACTCATGCTCTCAATGGAAAAAGACATCTGGCACCATCATTCATTTTACCAATTTTTTTCCTCCTGAAACTCTAGTCCAAAATCTTGATTACACAGTTTCCTGGTAGATCTACCATATTGGAAATATCAAAGCCAACACTATTGGGCTGTTGATTATTCCATAAAAACTCAATCTATTTTAAGTCAAGAAAAAAATAAATATTGTGCCTTAATTTTCTTCTTCATCTCCAGCATACCGCACAGTGCTAAGCCTATGTTGGCATTTCATACACGTGTATAACATTGAAAAAGGTTCCTGTGGTGAGGGGTATTTTACCTTGGACTTTGTTTGACTAGATGAAATTTTTTTCTCTTATTTGAAACATTTTTGAACCAGTGAATACTAATACTGAATAGCAATAGAATAACAATGGTTGTATTGTACTTTACAGCCGAAAAAATTTGCTCGCTCAGGTAGCAAAATTCAGTCATCTAGTCAACTGGGTATTCATTTACTTCAATAGCAAAATTTTAGCTCTTGTTGAAATATTCATCAAGAGCACAAATTTGAAGCTATTCTAAAACTGCATCTATAATTTTCATCCTGTGTCTCAACTTTACTATATGTAGGGTCCATATTATAATTGCCTATTCTCCAAGAATATATGTGAAAAGATATATGGACCACCAATTAGATTTTACTATACAATTATTATTGCTTTTAATGCCAATGACTCAATATGCACATGTGTTGAAATCAGTTGTATCCTGTAAGCAATAAAGTACTGAATTTTATTTATTTATTTATCTATTTATTATTTTTTTTTTTTAAAGAGAGAAGGACACTGAGAGAGACAGAGAAAGAGAGGAACAACTTTATTTAGTTTTTCACATGGCCTTCTTTGCTCCAACACTTAGTTGTATATGTGGTGCTGGGGTTTGAACCCAGGTCCTCGTGCTTGCCAGGCAAATGCTGAAACCGCTGAGCCACCGCTCCAGCCCCAAAGTACTGAATTTTAAAAACAATATATTTAAACACATGCAGAGTTAAGACTATCACAGTAATATATATTATTACTCACCTTTTTGTTTTTTTCTGAGTAAGAGAATGAGGTAGATTACAGACAAGTACCAGGAATTATACATAAGCATGAGTCTCTCTTGTCCACGTGTGCAAGCATGTGACACATGAACATTTTCAGTAACATGCTTCACATTAGAGAGAAAGCTTGCACATTCCTGATTTGTGCTCATTGCTTTTTTTACTGTAAATTATTATCCCCTTCATAATATTTACATTCGAACATGCTACAGTGTGATTATTCACAATTAGATGTAAGACAATAGTTTCACTGATCACCCTATTTAGTAATGCATCCCACCAGCTATATTCACTAACTGCCTCCACTTTGGGAGCAAGGTCTTTTATTTTTTCCTATAGCACTTATCTCCATTTGATAGTCCATATGAGGAAGATAGGAATATTTTTCCTGTTTTCTCACTCTAGAATGGTGCACAGAGCTATGATTTTGTCCTTTAAAAAATGCTATATAAATGAAATTATACAATAGGTAAACTTTTAGGATTGACTTTTTTAAAAGCATAATTTGCTTAAGATTCATATAGGTTGCTGAGGGTATCAACAGTTCTTTCATTTTTATTAAACAGCATTCTATAGTATGGATGCACCACAGTTTGTTTAAAGGACATCTGGTTGTTTTTAGTTTTGGGATATGACAAATAAAGCTGCTATAAATATTCATATAAAGGCTTTTGTATAAACCTAAATCCTCATTTCTCTGAAATTAATGTTCACTATTAAAATTGCCAGATTCTAAGGTTGGTACATGTTTAGCTTTTGAAGAAACTGCCAAGCTGTTTTCAAGAATGACTATATCATTTTACATTCCTGCCAACGATGTATGCGTGATGCCCTCTCTCTGCAATCTTGCTAACATTTGGTGCTGTCACTTTTTACATTTTTGGTATTCTGATAGGTGTATATTGATAATTGCCTTATGGTTTAAATGTGCATTTCCCTGATGGCTAATGATACTGAACATCTTCTCATGTACATTTTTACCATTGAAATGTATTCATTTGGCCACTTTCCAATTGAACTGTTAGAGATTTTTTCTATTGAAATTTGTTATTTATTCATTCTAGATACTAGTTTCTTTATTTCATTTGTGATACACAGATATTTCCTCTTCTAGTCTTTTCATACAGGTGTTTATTTGTTTGTTTTATTTCTTTCTTTGTTTCTACTGGGGATTGAATCCAGGTATGATCTGCTATTGAGCTATATTCCCAGATCTTTTTAATTTTTTATTTTGAAACAGTCTCACTAAGTTACCCGGGTAGTCTCAACTATGTGATTCTCCTATCCCAGCCTCCCAAGTAGCTGAGATTGCAGATGTACACCATTGTACCCAGCTCTTTACCATACCTATTCCAATGTGTTAGTGCAATTTCTAATAGTAAAATTTCATAGATGTGGCAGCTGAGAGTAGTGTGTATTTGACTTGACATCACATGTCATGTTACATTCTGATATCATCCGACTGGCAAATTTTGAACATATTCAACATCATTTGATTCGATAGAAGGAATTCATCTCCTTTATAGAATTCAGTTTTCTTAAAAAAAAAACTGAAGTGAAATGGAGACATCTATATCACAAGAGTACAATTTCAGAACAGCAAAGCCAAAATGCAAATATATATGAATAAAATGGGGAGATAGCTCAAAAATCGTAGATCTCACAGGTGTAGTTTTTGTCATTTAATTTATTCAATAACTATTTATGAACTTCATATTATTAAAGTTCAACCGCATATTTCTCAGATGAGAAATTGAGCTAAGAGAAAATAGCTTCATTACATAGAGTCTTCTATGTTGCTTCCTTCTAAATTTAGTGTTCTTTCCATTTTTACCATATAGCATCAAAAAGTCTTTTTTAGGCAGACCAGCCACCTTGGACCCCTTATTATTTGAAAAAATATCCCATAGTCTGTCTCCATAGTTAACTTGTGTTTTTCTCTTATTGATTCATTACACATATCTCTGTCAAGTGCCTTGAAAGAGCAGGGACTTGTAGGCACAAGTATATACCACAGTATAAACATCAATGAACAAAACAAAGATTCCTGTCAGAATGCTTACATTTTAGCAGGAATAGGCAGGCAGACAGTAAGTATGATAAATGTAAAATATGTTAGATTAATACTATGGAGAAAAGAAAAAGCTGAACAGGTTGGAGTGGGATCAGATGGGAGGTATGAGTCAGATCAAGTCAATCCCAAAACACCTATCATCAGCATCTGTTGAAATCTCAGCTCTTTTCCAATATTCATTTCAAATGAGAACTCATCTATGAAATGCTGCTCAATACCTTAAAATTAATCTCTTCTCACTCTGCTCCTTTTGCACTTCCTTTTTCTACTACAGCACTTAGCATTGTGTTAGATGTGAATGCATCTGTCTTTTCAGTAGGGTGTAACTCTGTAATAACAAAAATGTGCCTTATCAATCATTTCATCTGTTGCAGAGTCACACATAGTGGCTGGCTCAGTACGTGTTCATTGAATAACAAATCCTAAATTGAACATGAATTGAAAAAGTGTTGGATTGTTTATAAAAGATAATCCTGATATTGGGGTTCAAAGATATTAAATCACCATGTAGATATTGGTGCAAATGCTTTCTTAGTGAGAGTATTTTCTGCTGTTGTTGCATTTTTAGTTAAAAAAAAACCCACATATTAACATGCCAAAAAATCAAGCAAGATAATGACATCATCAAGAACACAAATTTCTCTTCAGAACTGAAATACATTATTCATACAACCTACAAAATTAACTATTTTTTATTAGATGAATATGGAATTATAGTTGAGGGGGAATCATTGTCAAACAATCAAGAACAAATATATATTTACATAGTTATCCAAGGCTGATGCCATGTCATGGATGCCCCCCTTGGGTTCCCTGTGATTCTGTTTCCCCCATAAAAACCCCGGAAGTAAATGGATATCTCATGGAGGTCAGAGATCTCTTTCTGAGATGATTCCCCCATATTCCCACCCTCCAGTCTCCTAGATATCCTTCCTAATCCTTCCCGCACCCTGTCCCCCACCCTATGCCTCCAGGTGTCCTAGGCAATGATCCCCCTGTTTAAGTAAAAATTCATACAATTTGAGGTTATAATTAGCTTAGCCATCTAACATACCGTTTCCAGATGTATTCTAGCTTCCACAAATGAGAGAAAACATTCGGCCCTTGAAACTCTGAGATTGAAATACTTAACTTAGCGTAGTTCAAAATTAACTATTATTCATTAGAACTTAGAAACTTAAACAACACCATTGCTTTTATATACTATTGTGCTTTTATCTGAGAAAATGTGATTCATGTGAAATCGCCAATCTTTATTATTTTCTTTGCCAATGAATAGAAACCATAGAAATCATCAAGCTATATTCCCTATTTCTTTCATAAAATATATTGCTTTACATGCCCCCAAACCAGTAAAATTTGGTTTAAAAAATTGCATTTTTTACAATATAATAATATTCTGTCTTAAAAGTGTTGTTACAATCAATAGTTACTGCCCTCATGTCTATTGAATGAAACTTAGGTATGAAACTGATTTTGATTACACATTCTGTACATATATTAATGGGTAGGTATGATAACAGGTATCCCCTAAACAAGGAAGCACAATTTTTGCATTTTTACTTCTTTCTAAAAAATTTTTTAGAAATTAAAAATTCAATTAGTGCATAATTAGAATGTGTTTATAATTCTTAGTAGCTCAGTAGGTAGAATTGGTTGAATTAATGATTAGTGTTACTTGTATGAACAGAGCTGTGATAACATGAAATATTAATGAATGTTCTACTTCAATTGCTAATGATGGATTCTTCTGATGAAGATTTTTTTATTTTTTGAAATGGGTCTTGCTATATTATTACCCAAGCTGATCTCCAGCTTCTGGGTTCAAATGATCCTCTAGCCTCAGGCTCCCAAGTAGCTCGGATTTCAGGCACGTGCTACTGCACCTATCTCCTAGATGAAGAAGAATTTAGATGAACATTTTAAATAATAAAATGTATTTGTATTCTTGATATTTTAATAAATAGAAATAATCATGTTTGTCTTAGAGATATTTATTTTTATCCTAAATATATACAGCATATATTTCAATTAATCTGTATCCCTGGTGTGTAGGGAATTGCTATATTCAGTTAAGAGAAATTAAATTGTTAAGGTTGGTGTTCTCATTATTAAAGAAGCATAATTTTTATAGACAAGCTTAGTGGATGAGTCATTAGTGAGAACATTACCAGAAGTGAGTTGAAGAGAGAATGTGTTGATCAGAAAGCAGAACAAATATAAAAAATATATATACAGAATGATCATGAACACAAGAAATTGTACCTATACTACTGTATCCAATTTCTTGGCACAGACTGTGGATCTCTTGTCTTATTTCTGTTTTCTAGCTGTGACTAGTACAACACTGTATATGTGTGTGTATATTCCGTCCTCCAAAAGTGCCTATTAAATCACCTTAATTGTGTACATAGGACTAGCCAAATAAATGAAGTTATTTTTTGTCCTCAAATCAAGTGTGTGTTGAATGCTACCAAAATAAGTGATAAATTAAAAAAAAAACAACTGTCATGTGAGTTTGAGATAATTTTTATTGTCTAATTTTTTATAGCTTTGATCATCTATTTATTATCATATCCTTATCAAAAAAGTTCACTGTTTTGTTCTGTTTTTTAAACCACTAAGCATAATATGCATGCCTGTACTTCCAGTGACCTGGGAGGCTTGAGGCAGGAGGGTCACAAGTTCAAGGTCAGCCTCAGCCTCAGCAATTTAGTGAGGCCCTTAGCAACTTAGTGAAAAAAAAAAGAAGAAAGAAAAGGCTGGGGTTATAACTCACTTACACTTCTGGGTTCAATCCCCTAATACCAAAAAAAAAAAACTTTTTTCTTAAACCACTGACCTCCAATCCTTAAAGTGCAAAGTTTAAGTAGGTCAAATTATAACTGGTTAATCTTTGTCTCTTTGGGACAAAACATGGGCATTGGTATTCCAATAATTATTTTTATTTAAATGTATTATTGGGCACATTATCATACATGTAAAATTTGAATTTGATGTCTGAACACAGAATGGGAATGTTAGTACATAGCTACCTAAATGTACACATATACATATGTATGTACATACTTATTAAAGCTATAAGTTAAGAGATCATAAAAAATATGAACATGGCCAGATGCAGTGGCTCATAACTGTAATTCCAGAGATTGGGAGGCCGAAGCAGGAGGATCACAAGTTTAAGTCCAGCCTCAGTAACTTAGTGAGAACCTCAGTAACTTAATGAGACTGTCACAAAAAGGGATGGGGGATGGGGCTAGAGTGGTGGCTCAGCAATTGGAGTGCTTGCCTAGCATCCATGAGGACCAGTTTTCAAACCCCAGCACCACATACACAACTAAGTGTCAGAGAAACAAAAGCCAGATGAACAATAAATAAATAAAATTGATTCCTCTTTAAAAAAAAAAGGAAAATGGCTGGGGATATAACTCAGTGGTAAAGCACTCCTGAGTTCAATCCCCAGTACCAAAATAAGTAAATAAATAAATAAAAGTTCTGGTCTCTAATATGGATCCAACATGGGAACTCAACAGAGAATATTTCACTTGTATAAAATTGACAAGAATTTTAATAAAATTTTAACAACGTATAAATTTCTTTTAGCAATATTAATTCCTTTCATTCCCAAATTGAAGTTACTCAGGAGCACAAATTCCCCTTGTATCTTGTAGAAGCTTTGACTTGCTGTTAGTTTATCAGTAGACATTGGTTGGGTGTTGTCATGGTAAATGGAAAAATGTTGTTATCTGTCAGTATAAGCAGGACTACTGCTGTCAGTAGATAAGAGAGAACAGAAACAAGGTGTAGTGTTGAAACATAAAAAAACTGAAAAGTTTTTAAAAAAGTATAATGACCCTTTAAAGAGCAATCAATTATCTTTTCTTTCTTTCTTTTGGAAAAGGGACAGTGGAGAGAGAGAGAGAGAGAGAGAGAGAAGCAACTTTTTCATGTAATTTTCGTTGCTCCAACACTGTTGTGTACGTGGTGCTGAGATTTGAACCCATGTACACACACGTGCCAGGCAAGCACTGTAACTGCTGAGCCACTGCTCCAGCCCTGAGCAATTATCTTGAATGTTACTTTCAGAGAAACATGCAAATAATAAAATTGAAGAAGTTCAGTAAAAAGCAATTTGTACATGGTATACTTTAAGCAGTGGGTACATTAATATAATTTCCAGTTTAGCCTGGATTATGGGTTGAGATGGTATCTGATCTTCATGAGGATGAAAAAAAGATAAAAACTACTTTTAGATAACATTCAGTTACACTTCATAAACATTTTTCTGAGGAAAGATCTACAAAAGAATCCTCTTTTTTACCTTTAAACAGCAGTACAGTTAAATTTACCTTTACTTATTTAGACTCATCAATTTTAACTGTTTCCTCAAAGCATTTGTATTTAATTCCTTTCTGTTTTCTGTAAATCTAAAATACACATATTTTTAAAAATATTTGAAATGTCAATTCAGGGGTTGGGAATGTAGTCCATCGGTAGAGTCTTCACCTAGCATACGTGAAGTTTTTGGGGTGGATCCTCCACTCTGACAAAAAAAAAAGTTAATTCAAAGGGGCATTTTTAAAAATTCAGGCTCTTTGTTTGATTTAATGAGTAATTAACATCTACAATGTGTCCAGCCTTGAGTTTTGTGTGCAATGGGATTTTTTAAAAATGAAAACCATACATTGTGTATTTTGATACTGACCAATTAAAGAATATTGTATGATAGGCTTTGTAAGCAGACAAAAATGCTATGATACATCTGAGAAATGATGCATAATTATGCAGTAGGGAAGTTGGGAAAATCTTGGAGGAGATAAGCCAATTTTGAATGTTGCTTATATCAAGTAGATGGTGAGAAGGGAAAGATGGTGCTCAGGGTGAGGGAAAGAACATGATAAAAAGGGAGAAAACATATTCATTGGCTTGATCAATGTCCTCTGTTAAGAAGTTTCTATTTAGCTCTTTGGCTCATTTATTGATTGGGTTGTTAATATTTTTGAGGTTGAGATTTTTGAGGATTTTGTAGATTCTGGATATGAGACCCCTGTGAGAAAAGTCATACGCCATGATTCTCTCACATTCTGTAGGAAGCCTCTTGACAATTTTGATTATTTCCTTGGCAGTGCAAAAGCTTTATATAGCTTTATGACATCCCATTCACTCATTTTTGACTTTACTTCCTTCACTTTAGGAGGCATGTTGAGAAAGTCTTTGCCTACTTCCAAATGCTGGAGTGTTGGACCTAATTTGTCTTCCATCAGTTGCAAGGTAACTGGTTTAATTCCTAGCTCCTTGATCCATTTTGATTTGATTCTTGAGCAAGGTGAAAAATGAGGGTCTAATTTCAACTTTCTGACTGACCAGTTTGTCCAGCACCTTTTGTTGAATAGGCTGTCTCTCCTCCATGTAATATTTTGTCCCCCTTTGTCAAAAATCATGTGCTTAAAGATTTGTGGGTTTTTTTCAGGATCTTTTATTCTATTCCATTGGTCCTCATTCCTATCTTGATACCAGTACCATGCTGTCTTTGTAGTATAGTTTTAGATCTGGTATAGCAAAATCACCTGTTTTGTCTTTGTTGCTTACTAATGTTTTGGCTATTCTGGGTTTCTTCTTGTTCAAAATGAATTTGAGAATTGCTTTTTCCATATCTGTAAAGAATGACATTGGTATTTTAATGGGGATTGCGTTGAATCTATAGAGAGCTTTTGGCAGAATGGCCATTTTTATTATATTAATTCTGCCTAAAATCAAGAGCATGGAACATCTTTCAAACTTCTTAGGTCATCTTGGATTTTATTCTTCAATGTCCAATAATTTTTGTTGTAGAGATCTTTGATTTCCCTTGTTAGGTTAAACCCAAGTATTTTATGCTTTTTGAGGATATTGAGAATGGGACTGATTTCCTAATTTCTTCTTCTGCCCTATTATTGTTAGTGTATAGGAAAGCTATTGATTTATGAGTGTTGATCTTGTATCCTGACACTTTGCTAAGTCTGTTTATAAGTACAAGCAGTTTTCAGGTGGAGTTTTTTGGATCTTCCAGTTACAGGATCATATCATCAGCAAAAAGGGAGAGTTTGACTTCCTCTCTTCCTATTATTATCCCTTTGATTTCTTTCTCTTGCCTTATTGCTCCAGCTAGGGTCTCAAGAATAATATTGAATAGAAGCGGTGATAGCAGACAGCCTTTTCTGTTCCTGAGTTTAGTGAAAATGCTTTCAGCTTTTCTCCATTTAGTATTATACTAGCCGAGGGTTTTGATATATAGCCTTTACGTAGTTCAGAAACGTTCCTTTGATCCCTATGTTCTCTAGAGTTTTGAGCAAAAAGGGTGCTGAATTTTATCAAAGGCCTTTTCTGCATCAATTGAGACAATCACATGGTTTTTGTCCTTGATTCTGTTTAAGTGATGAAGGAAGGAGGTCATGGGGTGGGGGTAGGGGAGGGATAAGGGTGGGACATTAAGGGATACTCTAGGGGGTAAATCTAATTTTCAGAATATATATATCATATTGTTTGGTTGGAAGCATTTTTGATTGTTCAAAAACTAAATTTCTTAATTAAAAAAAGGGAGAAAATGGTGAGATATTTTAGGCATAGAAAGTTATTCAATTTCCTGCAGCAGATTTGTGGGTTACAGGGACCAGGCTTTGCTTTCAGATTTACTTCAAGTTTCAATTACTTTTTTTTTTCTTTAAGAAATGAAAAGAAGTCTTGACGTATTGCATAGGCTGACCTCAAATTCCTGGTTCTCAAGGAATTCTTCTGCCTCTCTCAGCCTCTTGAATCACTGGGACTACAAGCACTTATCACCTTGCCCAGCTTTCAAATTTCAGAGCTTCTTTCATATCTTGATCTTTTTAATATTACTTACAGTCTTCTTTTGATGCTATTTTGATTTTACTCCTTTGCTTAAGTTTTGCACTCCAGAATCAGATCCTTTCTTATAGTTCGTTGCGTATACTGAACAGTTTCCCGTTTCCTAGTTCTTTCAGCTACCTGCATTTCTTTTTAGACTATTCTCAGATATCCAGGAATTACTCAGGTATAAGTTGGACAGTGCACTTCAGTTCCACAAAAGTTTACTAACCACTTACTAGGGGACAGGTCTACAGAGATGGAGAAGTTGTGGTTCTTACCCTCCAGAAGGTGGTCAGTCAGGGTAAAAGTTTCTTCCTGTTCAAATCTGCATCCACTTTATTGTCCTCAACTATGATTGTTTTAGAGTCTACCCAAATAGTTGGATGTGGTGGCGCACACCTGTAATCCCAGCGGCTTTGCAGACTGAGGCAGGAAGATGGGTTGCAATCTTGAGGTCAGTTTCAGCAACTAAGAGGCCCTAAGCAACTTAATGAGACTCTGTTTTAAAATAAAAAATTGTAAAGGGCTGGGGATGTGGCTTAGTTGTTAAGCACTCTTAGGTTCAATCTCTAGTACCAAAAAAAAAAAAGTCTACTAAAATGAAAAAAAAGTATTAATGCATTAGTCTTTTTCTGTCACTATATAAAAAGAAAACTGAGAGAAAGCAACATAAAATAGGAAAGATTTATTTTGGCTCACGGTTCTAGTCCCTGATGTTTTTGAGCCCATAGCAGCACAGTACATCATGGCCCAAAGTGTGAGGAAGGGCAGGCTGCTCATCTCTTGGTGACTGGGAAGCAGAGAGAGCAAGGAGGAGGGGCGGAGGTCCTAATATTCCCGTCAAGAACACACCCACAGTGACCTTATTTCCCTTTACTAGGTCCCACCTTCTAATGGTTGTACCACCTCTCCATATTGCCACAGGCTAGTAAATAAGTCTTTAACACTTGGCCTTTGGGGGACATTTAAAATCCAAACCATTAACAGCTAAGAAGACTAACATTGATAAAAAAAAAAAAAGAATGAGTACATTGTATCTGTGAGGCACATGATGAAAGAGTAGCATGGTAGAGTTGTTGAAGTCCAAGTTCTGTCACTTCAACTATAACTTTGAACAGGAAATTGTAAGATAAAGGGAACTGACATTTCTTGATCACCTACTATGGTCTGGCACTGTGATTGTTATTTATTTATTCAATTTTATTCTTTTGCAGTATTAGGAATTGAACCCAGAGTTGTTCCAACACTGTGCTACATCCCCAAGACCTTTTAATCCTTTATTTTATTTCTTTTGAGATTAGTTCTAAGTTATTGAGCCTGGCCTTGAACTTGTGACCCTCATGCCACAGCCTTCTGAATTCCTGGGATAACAGGTGTGTGCGGGCCACTGTGCTCATGAGTAATATTTATTATGTTATTTAATGTTCATAATTCATTTTACTTCCAGCCTCTAGTACAAACACAAACAAAACACAAAATCCCAGCAACACTACCGAAAAATAAAAAGTAGAATGATTCTTCCTAAAGATGTGTAAAACTCAGGTACAGATAGGATGGATAAGCTTGAAGTTTCAGATAGATCTGAGACTTGAGCTTGGTCTCAGTTCCCCCATCTCTACAACTTACTAGATTTTTGGTTAAGTCAGTAACTTTCTTATTCAATATCCACTATATATCAAGTCTATTACTACATGCTGGGTTTTAAAGAAACAGCATGACATGTTCCCTTCCTTTAGCAAAGTTCATATAGCCCAGTAGAGAGAGAATGACATGTAAGGAAATCCTTGTCATTAGTAGGTGTAGTTCTGGAGGTCTGTAAAGCGTGATGTGAGGTACAAATAGAACCTAGTCTATTCTTGGGACTGGCAGATGGCAGAGGTCAGGAAAGCTCTCACAGGGGAGCTGGCCCTGGAATTCCACATAGTTGCACATTGAGTCAGAAGACAGTGAGAAAAGACAAGATGTTCTGAGAGTACATTGGGGACTGAAGCACCTTGGTAAGAACTGAAAGTGGTTCAGGGGTGGCAGGAATGAGAGAACTGAAAGTTGGGGGTGATATTCACTTCTTTTGTAAGAGGATTAAAGAAGTAACATATACTGAATGCCAAGCATATGCATGAGACATACTAGATTTTTTTTCCTTTCTCTTTATTTTCTCCATTTTGTTATAATCATGTATTATATCTCTGAGCCACCCCTTCTTTTTCTGGTGGTACTGGGGATTAAACCCAGGGTCCCCACTCATGTGAGGTAAGTGACTTACCTCTAAGCTACATCCTCACCCCCTTCCATGATTTGTATACTGTATGGGTTCCTATTGTGAATTAGTTCACACACTGTCACATTGTGCATGTTCAATAAATAGTCTCTCACAGTTGGCAAAAATGTGGGTAAAGCAAGATGTGAATTTTGATAAATGATTAAAACAGAAACTGAATTTAGCCTCAATCCTTTCTTCCTCTTTTTCCCACACAGTAACTCTAATTGATTTTTGCACCTATACATGTGCGTGCCATGGGTATATAGAGATTCAGCACACCGGGTCAGAATTCAAGATTTTTCCATGAGAACTGCTCACTTGCTTCCAAATCCAGGAGAGCTGCTTTTCTGTCTCTAGAGCTTTCTAAGATCATAAATCAATTATACTGCCAGAGATTTAAAGGCACCATCAGTTCATCCTTTCTGTACAGAATTTATAGTCCACTTTTTCTCAATCTGCCTCTTTCTCTATTGTTTTAGTTATGTACATACTTGTATCCCCTCCAAAAGAGTGGAAACTGGAGATCTTGACTTACAATTTTCAACTTTTTTTCTCCTAGCTGCCCCCAATTCACAGTACTTTGCATGTTGTAAATATGCAACAAATATTTGATAAACAAATACCTGGCTAATCTAAAATGAAACATGATCTCACTATTGTAGTAAATGAAATTATGCTTAATTCCCTGAGCTATGGTAGTACTCATATTGGATGAGTGGTTAGAAGGCATAGGAAGGTAACTTACACTTCAGACTGTAGTGATTAAGTTATTTGTTGTGTGTTTTCAAGGAGTTTGTATGATGTGGTGGTTAACAGGATGAGCAATAAAGCCATATTTCCTGATTTTGAGCACTGGTACAAATTACAAGGCTTCAGACATGTGATGTAATTTTTCTATATATCAGTATTCTCATCCACAAAATAGGAGTAATGATAGAATCTATCTTATATTGTTGTCAGAAGATTTATTGATTCAATATATGTAAAGCACTTTAGAATAGCATTGGTATATTACAAGTGTCCAATACGAATTAGTTCTAATTTTATACTCCGTATAAGTTTTATATAAATGTAACAGGAGACAAGATACTAGCTTAACCATAAGAACGAAATGCAAGGCCCTCAAGAAAAATGTGGACATAAACATCCAGGAATGTGACTTCATTCCCACTCTAGGAAAAATACTTCTCTAGGCAGGAAGTTATTGCCTGTCGTGAAGTGTAAGGAATTCTATAGACCTGGTGGCAGAACCTTCCTGCCCCCAACCCCATTCAGCTGTGTGGGGATCAAAGTGCCTCTCTTGAGAGGAAGCTACCTACTTTCTTCAGTGTTCTGAAAACCATGGTAAATTGTAGAAAAAACTCTTTCTCAGAAACATTTTGTGTCAAACGAGTTATTTTTCCTATTAAGAATATTTGTTAAAAAAAGAATATTTGAGCATCTTTGTATTTTTTTTTTTTTAAGAAAGAGGGGACAATGAGAGAAACAATTTTTATTTAGTTTTTCATGTGGCTTTCGTTGCTCCAAGACTTTGTTGTGTACGTGGTGCTGGGGTTCGAACTCCGTACTTGTGCATGCCAGGCAAGCGCCACAACTGCTGAGTCATCGCTCCAGCCCCAAGCATCTTTGTATTTTAAACTATGCCACTAGATTAATTTTTAGGTGTATATACATTTTACTATTTAATTTTTAGGTGTATATACATTTTACTAATCATAGTATGTCAAATAGCTTCAACAGAGCATTAAACATTAGTGATGTTTTAAAACCATTTAATTATGGAGATGTATTATTTTACTGGACTGTTACTTTTTTATTTTCTATAGTAACAGGGATTAAACTGAGGACCTTTAACCAGCACTCTACCACTGAGCTACATCCCCAGCCTTTTTGTTTTTTATTTTGTGACAGGGTATTGCTGCTTTATTCAGGCTGACCTTGAACTTGCAATCCTTCTGCTTTATCCTCCGGAGGCACTGGGATCACAGTCATGCACCACCAAGCCTGGAAGAATTTTTTTTTTTAAAGCAAAGATATGGTATTAAGTCTATAGTAATAATGTTAGGTGGGAATATGATTATTCTTAATAAAACATAAGCTAATAATGATAGGAGATATATCACTAAAGGAAAACATTGACCTGAGTTAAGAATAATAAAGTATTGAGAGAAATGACTTATGAAGGCAATTGTGGCAATGATATCAGCCTTTTGGGATAAGGCTATTTTATTTGATCCATGTCAGTCTTTCTTATTTTACATATTGTCTTTGAGAGGCATCCTAATGCAAAATAGATGAGGGTCAAAGTTACAGGAAGGGTTATAATTTTCCCATAGAACACATAAATAACAATTCTCCCTTCCTTCATGGTCAAAATCTTCTTGTGTAAGTATCTCAGAATAGTTAGCTACAATGATCTGTTGTCTTATCAGAATAGTGTAATGTGAAACTTTGCAATGTGAAGCAATCTATTTTTAAGAGACTTTGTTAGGTGGCTACTTTCCAACTATTTTTATGCCAATACTACTAGAAGCATTTGAAAGATTGAGATAGCTATAAAAAATTGAAATATAATTTCTTTTATCTTTATGAAACAAGTCTTTTGTGTTTTGACTGTAAGTCATCTCAGTGCCAGTGCTTGAGATGGACAGACTCTACACTGTTTTTCTCAGATTTCATTTTCCAACAGGAAGTCAAGCCAGGTGTTTTTCCATAGCCATGGTCTAATAGTGAGTGCACAACTGAAAGACTGAGCTTCTGAGTTGGTGAACACATTGAGGTGCACCCCAAGAGGGAAGAGGACCTCCAAGCATCCCCTTCCTCCTACCACCTTGCTTTGCCTCTTCCTTGTGGTTGTTACTGAGTTGGAGTCTTTATAATAAGATGTATAATTAGATGATGATGTAGTTAACAACCTCCACATCATTTTTTTTTAATGAATGAATGATCTTCCAGTGTGGAAGTATCAAACCAAATCTGAAAGAGCACACTGAAAGATTCAGCTACACAATTTGTGTTGGTCTCATCTCTCTGGCCACCACCACTGGGACCTGAGCATTTGCAAAAAATTTCTTTGCTAACAACACATACACCCACAAGATATAGCTGTTTAAAAACATGTCATCTGAACTGTAACTGAAACAGAAACTACTTCTCTACCACAATGCCTGAGACTGCCCTCTACATG
Source organism: Aplodontia rufa (assembly GCA_004027875.1). NCBI lineage: Eukaryota > Metazoa > Chordata > Mammalia > Rodentia > Aplodontiidae > Aplodontia > Aplodontia rufa. Next base: position 45,068 of record PVKS010005883.1, read on the forward strand.
AACCCCATACACACATAGTGGAGATTTTCCTGGACATGGGCATTGGAAATATTTCCTTTTCAACATTAGCAGAGAACCCCTATCTTTAAATTCACCAAAATTTCAACTTCAGAACCGCTACACCCATTCCTTTTAATTTTTTTTAAGAGAGGGTCTTGTTATGTTGTCTGGTCTGATCCTGAACTCCTAGGCTTCAGCAATTCTCTTGCCTTGATCTCTTGAGCAGTTGGGTTAACAGGTGTGCATCACTATCTCCAGAGCAAGAAGAGTATTTTATTACATGTAAGAACTGCATAATCAGTGAAATGAACATCATTAAAATAAATGATTTTTTTTGAGATAGTGTTTTGTTATGTTGCCTGTGCAGCCTTCAAACTTCAGATCCTCTTGGCTCAGCCTCCCGACATTTGAGATAATAGGCAAGTCACTTCACTTGGCTAACATAATTTAAGTCAGTAACTTTTAGGTACAGGATTGAGAAATCAATATATGCCTAAAACATTTTCTGAAAAAAATCTAAAAAAGTAGAATTCTCAGAGCATGATTTTTCCTACAGATTACAGCCTGCCCTCCATATTTCAATTTCTACCTACTAATTGGATTAAGAATACTCATTTTTGGGGCTGAAGCTGTAGCTCGATGGTTATGGCTCTTGCCCAGCATGCGCAGGTACAAGGGTTCAAACCCCAGCACTCACATACACAACTGTCAGAGCAACGAAAGCCATGTGAAAAGCTCAATAAAAATTAATTCTCTCTCTCACTGTCCTTCTCTTATTAAAAAAATACTCATTCTTAGCCAGGCACAGTGTTGCACACCTGTAATCCCAGCAACTCAGGAGGCTGAAGTAGAAGGATCATAAGTTCAAATTGAGCCTCAGCAATTTAGCAAGACCTGGTCTCAACAACAAAACTTATTTTTGGGGGGGGTGAGGAGAGAATCAATTTTATTTTTTCATCTGGCCTTTGTTTCTCTGACACTTACATGTGTATGTGTTGTTGGGGTTCAAACCTGAGTCCTTGAGCATGCTAGGCAAATGCTCCAATCACTAAGCCACTGCTTCAGCCCAACAAAACTCCTTCTTAACTCACGTTTTCTAGGATACAATCTGCCTGACAAAAGCTATCAAGATCTTTTGGTAGTGTTGTAAATGTTTTGAATTTTATTAATAAATCTTTCATTATGTCTGTTTCTCTCTTTTGTGGTACTGGTTCTCTTGCATGCTCTATCATGCAACATCCCCAGCAGGTTTTTTTTGAGACAGTGTCTCCTTAAGTTCTCCAGGCTGGCCTCAAACATGTGATCCTCCTGCCTCAGCCTTGGGAGTAACTGGGATTACTGGGTTGTGCCATTGTTCCTGACAGTATTTTTGCATTTTAAAGTAATATAATTTTATTAACTGTTATAAAATATTGTGGAGTTAATATTCTGTAAAGATCAGAGAACATTCAAATATCATCACATCTGATGGCAAAGAACATATTGCTTGGTGTTACCCATAGCCTTCAGGGTCTGCCTATGGCTAAAGTTTCAAAATCAGTAATCATTAAGTGGGTTCAAGAAGGTAATTTTCTTTACCATGACAACTGTAGTGAGTTTACACCAAAATGATTATTGAAGACTTTATTCTCGTGTTATTCTGCCTGAAAAACATAATTCAAATGTTGTAGGAATGAGACTTTACAGTGAATCCCCACATTAAGGAAAATGGTCAGCTTATTTCCAAGTGGAAATCCCCAACTGCCACATCACATCAATCATCTGATATATAATCTGACTTCCATTGAGCTGGAATGTATTTTAAAGGTCAGGTCTCTGGAATAGGAATTTTAGTTTAGTGGGTTATGCAGCAGAAATGCCAAGATCTGGAGCATTGCTTTAGCTTTGGCAGAAATAGCTTCTCTTCAAATAGCAGAGAGGAAGAAGGAAGGATTTTCAAGCTCAAAGTCTTTTGCCTGAGTACTTTGGCTAATGTTTCTGTAGCTCATTAAAAGTTGGATTAAGAAGTGGGAATATAACCATATTCAACTACTTTCATAGAAGGTGCATACTAGAGTCCTGCAGACAATATTTGGCCTATATTATAAATTTGGGAAATACCATGTTAGGAAAAAAAATTCCGGATTTTTGGCTTCTCTGAAGAAATAGGAAACTCTAGTTCAGTGACCTGGTTTTCCTATGTGGAAAAGTTGGCTGGAGCTGAGAATCGGCTGAATTCTTTACAGGTGCTCTACAGTTTACCATTCGGTACTATTGCCCAATGTCTTCCTTCCACTTATTTTCATTTTGCTTGTTTCACCATGCAGGGAGGAGAATCGACAATTTAATCGGTTTGTGAAACTGATCCAACAGCTTTTTTTTTTTTTTTTTTTTTACAAAATAAGTAAACCTCTTTAAGGGGTGAGAAGCCCCTTAACAAGTGCTGCTTTTGTTCGAAAGTCCTAAACCTGACGGTCTTCAACAATCTGACCCTTGGCTACTTTTTCAGAATGGCCAAAAGCATGGAACTGAAAGTCAAAGCATGGTCCAAGCCACCACAAGCCAGCTAGGTGACCTTGTGCGTCTCCGTTAAAGCTTTCTTAGCCAAAGGTGATAAATGGTCTGGAGAACGGCCTTAACACCTGTTTTGAACATCTCACACGGCTCTTGCACAGCAAAAAATGAGATTTTAAAAATAGCTGTAAGTAATTTGTAAGTCACAAAATGCTCCCTAGCACAAGCCTTTGCTACGACGTGACGACACAGTTGCTTCAGAAGTTGCGTTACTGAAATTCACTCTTTCGCGCTGCTCCCAGTTCCCACGCCCAGGGTGGGTGAGCGGAAGGCGAATCTCACCGTAAAGATCTGGAAAACTGCTTAAGAAATGAAGCAGTAAGTTCCCCGGAGGGGGTAAAGTTATTGGCGCCATTTTTAGGACCCCATAATGACATACCGACGCCTAGCAGAGCTGACACACCCTGTCGCGGGGACAGCGCGGGAACCAGTCCCTAGGCCACCTCTCTGGAGCCCAGACGCACAGACCGAGCCCAAACCTCGCCGGCGCTACCCCGACCCCGGACTTCGCTCTCATCCCCAACCCCCACGAACGAGTCTCCGGTTCCTCCTCCACGTGACAAGAGCCGGAACCGTCACTTCCGGCGGCGCGATAGCGCGCCTGCGCGGGGCGCCAGGGCTGTGAGAGCGGTTGGCAGCCGCGCCGTGCCACCAACGGCTGCGAGTGGCGGGCGGGACGGTCCGGCTGGGCGGCGGCTGAGCGGCAGGCTGCGGTCCTGAGGGTGTGCAGCCGAGCGGTCCAGCCCCCCGCCCCGGCCGGCCCGCCCCGCCTCTCCCCTCTCCCCCCCTCCCCCTGGGCTCGCGCTCCGGCGCCTGGAGAAGCGGCCGGGCGCCCGGGGCGCTCGCGGAGGCGTCAGCCTCGCCCCCGCGCTCGGGCCCGCCCCCCTGTGCCCCGCCCTGTCCCCGCCCTCCCCGCCGCCCTCTGCGGGAGCCCGGCAGCTGCAGCGGAGCCGCGGAGCCGGCTGTGGGTCGGGGCTGTGCGCTCGCCCTGAGCGGAATGTGAGGCGCGGCGGCCCGTAGCTCGCTCGGACGCAGGGACGGGCGAAGGGCGGCGACCCCTCGCGGACGCCCAGTCGCGCGCCGGGCGGGGGATTCGCCCTCTCGCTCGCCATTGCGTGCTCCCGGTGCCCTCCAGCGCGCCGGCGGGACCATGAAGAAGTTCTCTCGGATGCCCAAGTCGGAGGGCAGCGGCGGCGGCGGAGCAGCGGGTGGCGGGGCGGCCGGGGCCAGTGCCGGCTGCGGCTCCGGCGGCTCGTCCGTGGGGGTCCGGGTGTTTGCAGTCGGCCGCTACCAGGTCACCCTGGAGGAGTCGCTGGCCGAAGGTACGGGCGCCCGGGGTGGCTCGGGCAGGCAGGTGAGGGAGGGCTGGGGTGTGGCGGTGGCTTCTCTGGGTCCTCGCCCTCTCGACCCGCTCATCTTCCCTGTTCTGCTGGGCCTGGAGGGGCTCGTAAAGAGAACTTCGGCTTTCGCTCTTCAGACGGCTGGAAAAGCCGCTGGCAGCTCTGACCAGGGCGCCGTTCTTTCATTAGTAGTTTTAATCGTTTTCTCTTCTTGACAAGAGGAAATAGAAGACGTCCTAGCAAGTGATGTGGTGTCATGATTGGGCCAGTGACTCATTAGAGGGTCAGATCCAGCAGGATTGAGGCTCTGCTTTGCCAGCTGGGTGTCACGCGTTGGCCTCTTTATCTGAGCCTCCTAGGGCACCGGACCCTGCAGCCTCTGGTGTTGAGCCTGGGTTTTGCTCCTGCTCAGAGATAAGTTGAGAAACAACACGTATATGTATATATTGTGTGTCCGTGTTGGTACTTTGCCCCCAAATTTAGTTAATAGGTTGCTTTGGGGGAGCAGGAAACTTGAAGTCCGTTTATCTTTGTTATTTGGAATCTTGTGTATCAGGCAATGTACTTTTCATGCCCTCCCAGTAACTTTTTTGGTAGTACTTTAAAAGGTGGTATGAAGCAGGTTAACTTTCACTTGTGAAGTTTTGTGGTGGATCCTTCATTAACTAGTTAGGAGAGGTAGAAGTCTAGTTACAGAAAAAGTTTACTCAATGGTTTAAAAAAATAAATTAATTTTGTATTTCTGATATAATTGGCTTGTAGAAAACACTTTTTTTTATTGCAAGCCTCATTGACCCTTGAACTTTTACTTGCAAAGTGGTACAAAATAAATGCTTAAAAATTCATAAGAAATAATTTCTGTTGGTAAATGGCCCTTTTATGTTCTACGGTTGCGAGAAAAGAAATCAGAGTAGTTTTGGTTCTGTGGGACTTACTGGAGTTAGACCTTGATGTGGTTTCAAAACAACAGACTGAAATTCCCCTTCTGTTTTTTTAAAAAATGCCATAAACAAGAGTAACAGTACAAGAGAAAACCCTGATGATTTTTATCTATAAATTATTCTAAAGAGAAATCTGGAATTATTCAGGGGTGGATATCACTGTTTTCTAAGTGCTTGCCTGGAATAATGAGCCTAATTCAATCTTGGGAGAGGTGGGAGGAGGAGTATCCTTAGATTCTCCAAAGAATGAGTATATAGTGACTGGTTTTGATAGATTTATTGTGCTATAAAATTTCCTAGCTCTTTATTACACGTAAATTTCAGGTGTTGGTTTATATTGGGTTGTAGGTTTTTAAGAACACATGGCTATGAACTCAATGTCATACTTCTGTCTTTGAGTTGTTTCAATATTTAATTGAAATGTAACTTGAGTACTGTTATGGTCACTACCTCACTAAATCCCGGTTCTTTTATTTAGTATGAAGAAAGTATTGATATTTCACACACAACATTTTATTTGTAACCTTTCGTTGCTCTAAGCATACCCTGCCCCATTTTCAATTGAAAAATGCAATTTTGAAAAATGAAAATAAAAATAACTTTCAAAAAGAGAGTTTTCATTCACCCACAAAACAAAAAACCTTTTCAAGTCCTTGTGTCGTCGTTAAGAGTGTTCCACTGACTTTTGCCATTTTTTTTAAAAGTGAGTAATGAAGTGCTAGAAGGAAGAAAGGGTTAAAGAAACCCTTTTGGATGATGGAACTTCCACTTCTCACACCTTAGTTCCTGGGGCCAGGCTTTAAATCATCTAGAAGAAGAGAGTCAAGGCTTAGGCTTTATTCCCTTATGCGTTCTTCTCTCTCCAGCATATACAACTGAAATTATCTTTATTCAGTTTACTTTTTTTGGTGGGTATAGTCTTATTTCACATGCTTAATATCTCTTTTCTGTTGCAAATAAGTAAGACCACAAGTTAGACAAGATATTTAAGCACAAGTCTGATTCATATTTAAGCATGATTAATCAGTAGTGGACTGGTTTGCCTGTCAATAGGGCCAAGTGCTTGCAGAAAAAGCATTTGTGTTTAGAGTACCTGAGTGGGGGAGACGTATACCACTGAATGGAAAAAGTAGTAGAAGCTAAGACAGACCAAAAAGCAAACTTGGTAGGTTTAACTTTTTTTTGCTTTAGATCAATGTTGTTTAAACAGGACCAAAACGTAGTAGATGACATGCCCTGATATGTTATGCTACTGCTAACATAGGAAGCTTATTCAGAATGGCCTGTGCAGTGTATTTTCAGTAAATTGTAAATCAGTCTGTATGTCTGTCTGTCTCCCCCTACCCCATATATATTTAGTTATATTCCAGAAGTTACCATGAATACTGAGTTAGTGAATCATTACTTCTAGGGGAAATAACAGGGTTATGTCTGATAAGCCTTTGTTCATAACAGTTTTGTCAATTGATCCATATAAAAACTTTGCTTTTTGTGAGTTTCTGTTTAAAAACACCTTATTTAACACATATTATTGATTCAGTAACATGGAAATCATTGCCAGTAGTGCTGTAATTCATGCCTAAATGAGGATGATTTAACATGTATTTTCTTTCTTTTTAAAGAGGGGCAGAGAGAGAGAGAGAGAGAAAATTTAGTTTTTCATGTGGCTTTCGTTGCTCTGACGCTTCGTTGTATATGTGGTGCTGGGGTTTGAACCTGCGTCCTCACACGTGTCAGAACTGCTCAACTACCACTCCAGCCCCCTGTGTTTTCTCTATAAGGAACATCATAATCTTCTTGTGCTTAGGAATGTTAGACAGTATTTCAGCACTGTGCTTGGGGGCCACTTTTAAACAGTGAAATCACCAATAAAAAGCACGAAAATGAGAAAAACATGACACTAAATTGACCATAGAAAGAACACTTTTTTACAGTATGAGAGCTGAAACAAGAACAAGCAAGTCAGGAGACTCAAATTTTTCATCCTCATGCACATGTCTGTAAATGACCAATGAAAGTGCTATGAATAATTGGGGGAGTAAAATAAATTTTATAAAGTAGGGGAATTTGTAAATATGGAATCCCTTAGTAATGAGTTTTAACTGTTTTCATACATATGTGTATACATACACATACACACAGAAATACATATCTATAATTTAAAAAAGCAGATTTTAGGGGGCATACTTATATATAAATCAATTATTGGGCGTATCTCTCTGAAATATATATTTTTCCATATTGTCTTTCTGGTCAAGCAAATATCCTGTATATTTGAAAAGGCTGACAACTTGCACCTTTACTTGCACCTTTTTATCTTTTTTTTTTGTTTTTTTTTTTTTTAGACAGGGACAATGAGAGAGAGGGAGAATGAATCAATTTTACTTGGCTTTTCATGTTGCTTTCGTTGCTCTGACACCTCATTGTGTATGTGGTGCTGGGGTTTGAACTCCTGTCCTCATGCATGGTAGCCACTGCTCCAGCCTTTCTTTTTATCTTTTTGGTTCCTGCTTAGAGTTTATAGGACTGGGATGACTCAGTGGTTGTAGCGCTTACCTGGCATGCACGAGGACCCAGGCATCACATACACAACTAAGTGTCAGAGGAACAAAGGCCTGATGAAAAAATAAATAAAGTTGATTCTCTTTTTCTCTCTCTCTCTCTCTCTCTCTCAAAAAAAAAAAAAAAGTTTAGAGGACTGATATCATAGACATTTTCATGGTTTTAATTTCAGGAGTCTATTTTAAGCAAACACCAACTTTGGACTTGACCAATGAGTTAGAGTTGTATGTCAGCTTTAGCTTGAGACAGTGTCAAATTATCAAGCACAAATAATTAAATGTAACCTTCAAGTTTTTGTTAATACATAGGACTGGCTTCTTGTTCATATGTATCACCATCAGAAGGTCTTTGGTGCTAGTCTTATTGATAATGGAAAGAAGTCAGGTTTTGTGTAGGGGACATTTTTTCCCCCCGTTAATGTTCTTGGCACAGATGGACTTAAGGAATGTCAAGATTGAGAGACCAGTGATAACTGGTGAGATGATCTTTCAGTGAAGTTAGTAGGGCTGGATAGGAATGGTACTGTGAATATGGTGAGGAGGGTAGAATTTACTGATGTTGGCAGTAGGGTATTGGTTCTGTCAGTAATTGGAGGCAGGAATTTACTATAGAGTTCTCTAAAACTCAGTTAAACAGAAGCAGTTTCATTTATTTTTTCATCTGGTTTTTGTTTTTCTGATACTTAGTTGTGTATGTGGTGCTGGGGTTTGAACCCAGATTCTTGCCTATGTCTGGCAAGTGCTCTATTGTTGAGCTGCTAAGTATTAACCAATACTGTCATTGTTAATTTTACAGGAAGGTAGTAAAATATATGCATCCGATTTTACAATAGAAATCAGTAGGGAAATAATTTAAGTATGATATCTTATTTGCAAAAATCATCTGTGGCTACTCAGTAATCTCTAATGCTCTCATGCTCTCAAGAGAGGACAGAGGGCAAGAATTTAACAGAAATATCAACAACTATCACTACTCCACAGTTCTTTATTAAAGCCCTTATGTGTATCAGGCACTGGTAGGTGCTAGTTATATTATGCAGCTATGTTTCTTTTTTTTAAAAGAGAGCAGTTTCATTTAGTTTTTCATGTGGCTTTCGTTGCTGTGACACTTTGTTGTGTACGTGGTGCTGGGGTTCGAAACCGTGTCCTTGTGCATGTCAGGCAAGTGCTAACCGCTGAGCCATTACTCAAGCCCTTATGCAGCTATTTTTTGGCCTTATGAATATTACAGTCTAGTGTGAAAGACAAATGTTAAAACTAAGCAAATAAAAATCATGAAGATAAGGTAATTAAAAATGAAGAGAAACCTTAGGGTTTTATGAGAGAACAACTATTTCAGTTTAAATTAGGAAATCAAGGAAATCTTTTTCAATATTTTAGTAGAAACCTGAAGAATGAGAAGAGTTAGATAAAAGTGTTGAGAGGTAAAGATATGGGTAGTTTGGAACTTGTCATCAATAGAGAAGACTGTGAAGAAGAGCTTCAGGAACTGAAATATACTCAGAGCTGTGGACTTCAGTGAATGAATCAAGAGGAAGAACTCAAGATGATATTGAAGAGGTGACTAGGATCAAGGAGTTTGTATGCTATGTTGAGTTTAGGTTTTTAACCTAAAATGCAATGGGAAGATGTTGAAAAATTTAAAAATGGGGGCAGTGACATACTGTGGTTTATATTTTCATATGATCATGCAGATTGCTAGATAGAAAGTAGTTGAGAGGCATACAAATTGGATGGGGATGAAATGTTGGAGGTGAGTTGGATAGGGGTGCATAGTAGGTTTTTAAAAAAATTTTTTATTAAGGAGTTGAGTTATTGTACAATCAAATGCATTTAAAGTAACAATATGATATGCATATTGTGTATATATATATATACACACATATATATATTTCTTTTTAGAAAGAGGGGACAGAGAGAGAAAAGAGAGAAGCAGTTTTTACATAGTTTTTCGTGTGACCTTTCATTCCTCCGACACTTTGTTGTGCAAGCGCTGTAACTGCTGAGCCACTGCTCCAGGCCCATGCATATATACTCTTAAACCAGAATTACCCGGTAGATCTCTCCCTATTCTTCATCCCCACTCCCCACCTACTCTACCACCCCCTCACTACATATCTATGATTGCCCTAGGTTATTTGTTATGCATAGTAGATTTTAAGAATGACTTGCTTATCCAGCTCTTGGATGGAATTAACTGTTTGCTCAGATAAGTACTGAACAGATTTGGTGTGTGGGGGAGGGTTTTGGGAGGAGATCCAATAGTTCATGTTTAATTGAGATATCTGGGAGGAAATGTCAAATGGAAGTTGAGTATAAGGGCAGAAGCTCAGCAATGGAGACTGGGTTTAAAGATAGGTACTTCAGTTAGTGAGGACTTGGCTGTTATTTAAAGCCCAGGAGATGGATGTAGGGAGAGAGAGTGAACCGAGAAGGTGTTCACTGAAGACTTCTGTAGAGCAGCGATCTCAGCCTTTTGTGTTCATCAGAATCATTTAGAGGTCATTATAAAACCCAGAATGCTGAGCCTGACTCCCAAAGTTTGATTTTGTATGGGGAAGACCCAGCATTTGCATATATGCCAGCTTCCTCAGTGATGCTGATGCTGCCCATCCCAGAATCACACCTTAAAAACCACTGATTGAAAGCAGGCAAAGACCTAAGAAAGGTACCAGAGAAGTGTGAGGATCTGAAGCCTGGAAACTCAAGACTGTTTCAAGAAGGGGAGGGAATGAACAGTTGCTGAAAAGTCATCCTACTGGATTATATTTTTTGACCTGGCGTTCACAGTTATCCTCAGTCCTTAACCTACCTTTTTTGTTTGTTTTTATTTAAAAGAGAGAGAGAAAAAGAGTCAGTTTTATTTGGTTTTTCATGTGGCTTTTGTTGCTTGGACACTTTGTTGTGTACATGGTGCTGAGGTTCTAATCTGTGTTCTTGCTCATGTTAGGCAAGCGCCTTAACCTCCGAGCTACCACTCCAGCTCCTTAATCTATCTTTTCATACTTACCTCTGGTTATTTGCTAGGTGACTACTCTGCTCCAGCCTCACTCAGTGTGCTATTTCCTGTTACTCCATGCCTCAATCTTGTCTGTCTCTCTACTTTTACATTTGTAATTCTTGTTCCTAGTTGTGATCACTTCCTTCTTCCTGTGGACACTTGTAGCTATTTGCTTTATCTTCTTATCACATTTAATCTTTTGTCTTGAGATACAATTATATGTAAGTGCTTTGAAGCACTTAAGGTGGTTAATTATGATTTCTTTCTCACCTCAGTAGACAGTAAACGTTTTGAGGCTAGAAAGACTGTTTTCATTGTAATTACAAGTTGCCTTGCTATACTATGGACAAATACTTCTCATAGGAAATGTCTGATTTTAAAAAATTACTGTACAGTGTTCTTCAATAGAGTTTGAGACCTAATTTGTACATTGAAAAGCACCAATGGAGGGCTCTTTATTGGACCATCATAGGTCTTGGGCCAGGGGACCCTGAATTTTCAATTTTGGTGAAGCCAACAGTTAAGGCAAAAATGTCATTTCACTTAACTTGCTTTAAACAGTAAAGGAATAACTTGGGGGGGGGGGCATGGTGGCACATGCCAGTAATCCCAGTTCTTGGGAGGCTGAGGCAAGAGGATTTTAAGTTCGAGGCCTTGACAGTTTCAGAACCTTCTCAATAAAATTCAAGTTCAAATAAGAAAACAACAACAACAACAACAAAATCAAGTTCAAGACTAGTATTGGCAATATTTAGAAACTGCCTCAAAATAAACCTGTCTCAGTGCTCTACCATTCAATTACACCCCATAGCTCAGTGGTAGAGCACTTGTCTCCCTTGTATGCATGCGTTTGATTCCCAGTACCACAAAAAGCAAAAGCAAAACAAACCCCCAAACAGGTAACCATAACAAAAAGACCCCAAACAAACCAAAGGAATAACTTGGATGACCCTTTGTTATCTTTTTTATTTTATTTTTTTAAAGAGGGGGAGAGAGTGGGGTTGGGGATTTAGCTCAGTGGCAGAGGGCTTGCCTAGCATGCACAAGGCCCTGGCTTCAGTCCTCAGCCCTAAAAAATTAAAAAAAAAAAAGGGAGAGAGTAAGAGAGAAAGAACATTATACTTATTTTTTCATCTGGCCTATGTTTTTCCAACACTTAATTGTGTGTGTGGTGCTGGGATTTGAACCTGGGTCCTTGGCATGCCAGGCAAACTCTCCAACTGTGCCACCACTCCAGCTCCTCCTTTTTATGTTATTCTATTTACAGTATATTTTTCTTTATCCACAAAGGTAACAGTGAAAAAAGGAAAGTATTGTCACATTGTTTTACATTTTGCCTTTGACTTTTGATAGACTTTTTGGATGGAAAGTTTTTTGAGGACAGAACCAGGGTTTGGGTCTGTATTACTTAACCCTATTCTTAGTTCCTGCCCTTGAACACAGATTAAACTCTTAGGACACATTTTTTTCTCTTCTGAAACATGGATTGTTAATATATATTATGAGAATTAATGAAGGAAGTGTGTGACAATACCTAACAGTGCATTTCAGATCTCTCAGTAAATACAGGTGAACTTTAGATTTGGATTTGGTTATAAGCTTTCAGTGAAATCAATTCTGAAATCGTGGTATCTTGCTTTTAGATTAGGTATCATATTAATTTGAATAAATACTGCATTTATGTTTGTATAAAGTCTAAACTTAATTAAATTTTAATAGTTACATGTAGTTTTCAAGTATCAATCAGCTGTATAGAATTTTGATTTTCGTAGCAGCATATGCTGTCACAATGAAATGAAAGTGATTTGCAGCAAAGAGCACTACATAGAATATTATTAATACTTGTTTACCTTTTGTGATGTTTATATTATCATTAGCTCCTAGAATGTAAGTTTTGATTGTCCACTGAGGTATTTTCTTCAGAGGTGGCAGTTTTATCCCAGGACAGACTACTAACACTGAAGCAATTATTCCCAATTTTCAGCATTTCAAAGAAATTAGTGAAAATTATGCATTTATCTCCAGTAAGAGTATTAAATTTCATTAATGTCAAATTTCTTTACTTTTAGCTGTAGTCAGCTGTTGTGGTTAATACTGTCTCAGGCTAAGCATATTGAAAAGCTTATGTCTTTATTTTTAAAAGTAATGAAAATGAATAAATATTTAGTAGTATTTTCCATCATCAAAGGTAGGAGGGAGTAATAGAAAAGATCCTTGATGTTTTTAATATTGGGGAACATGCTAGAAATTGGGATTGATTCTGGATCTTATAATGTTCTTAACTAATCTTGTATATTATTTTAGTTTTCTTCCTCCATTTCCTTCCTATTTTTTTTTTTTTTTTTTTTTGGTCAGAATTTGAAGTAGACCCTGTCTGTCTGTCTGTCTGAGTGTTTGGTAGCTGTCTAAATAAGTAATGCCTTGAGCTGGAATTCCAAAATTGAGAGTCCTGAACTGAATAGTGACCTCTAAGTCGCCATACCTTTTTTTTTTTCTTTTAGTGGTCTGGACATTAAATTTCATCTCCAAAGGTTGAGGTCTTTATTTCTTCATTATGTCTTTTCTGCTTCTATGAACCATTTACCTATCCACAAGACGACTGTTTTAAGGGGAACTGAGTTGGGAAGTTGACTAATAAATGATGTGTTTTAAAACATTGGGTATTTATCTAATTTGGAGATTCTCTGACTGTGTGTATTTCTCTTTATGAATGAGATCAGATAGCACGTGTCTACTAACAGTTTCAAAGACTGCAGAAAAGTAGTTGTTCCACAGATACTTTCTTTTTTGGAATTTATGGTTTATCCTACTTGGCATTAAGGGTACAGTTTGGGATATAGTCTTTAGAGAGACATTATGCAATGTGTATATTGTATTTTCTTGGAGAGAGAATCAGTTTTATTTAGTTCTTCATGTGAACTTTGTTATTCCAAAAATTTGTTGTGTACATGGTGCTGAGGTATGAACATGGATCCTTGAGCATGTGAGGCAAGCGCCATAACTGCTAAGCCACCATTCCAGCTCACATATCTTAAAATATGAAATGACTCTTGTTACTGGTTTGACTATTTTTAACATTTTTTATTATCTTTGAAGTCATGCCTTCTTGGAGGCAATAATCAGGGAGGGGGAAAGAAAAGGTAAAACTTGTTAATCAGGCCCCTTTATGCCCTTAACTTGCATCATGATATTTTGACCCATTTCCTCGGGGGGGGGGGATAAATTAAAGTGGTTAAATGTGAATTTGTCTCATATTTTTCCATTTTAGTGTTCTATGATTCTGTCTATATAACTAGTTTTTATTGCTCCTTTTGATAAGAGAATCATGGGGTAGGGAAGGATAGCAGTGAACTATTTTGGAATTAAGACCATAATAAAAAGACTGTGTTTAATCATCATACATTTGAGTTCACAATAGATTAGCAGTTTATTTTTTATTGCACAGTATAAAATTATTCCTTAGTTATTGGAAAAAACTGTATTCCCAAAAGTTGCTGTGGTACTTCTTAAGATTCAGGAATAGGAACTTTCATAAAGTTGCGTAGCATGACAGAATATGCTTCCAATGTTGTCAATCCTCATTTTGGTCTTTAATATCTCTCTTAGAGAATTATATTAGCATTCAGACTGCTGTTTCAATCTCTTCCCTTGCCAAACCAGTTCTTCTGTTCTTTCCCATTTATTCTTCCTGAAATGGACTTCTGCTCATGTCTGTCTTATTTGCGTAACCAAGTGAAATAGACTCATGACTCTGATACTCAAGACTTTCTACAACGTGATCCTAACCCCTATACTCTAAACTTTAATATTACTTATTCCATATGTATATTACTGCTCTTGCCCTTGGGTAATTCCTATGCTTCTTTCATACTTTCTGTTTATGATGTGAATATTTGTGATACTCCCCACCTCATTCATTTATTGAAATTCCACCTCCTCTGCTGATAGTGTTAGGCCTTTGGAAGGTGATTAGATCAAGAGAGCACAAATCCTCATGAATGGAATTTATACCCTTGTAAAAGAGAGACCTTTTAATCCCTTCTTACCATGAAATTAGAGTGAGAAGAGGTCTTGGAGGAAATGGGCCCTCATCAGACACTGAATCTGCCAGCTTCCTGATTTTGAATTTCCTATCCTCCAGAACTATGAGAAATAAATTTGTTTACATGTCACCCAATTTGTGGCATTTTATTATAGCAGTTAGAACAGACTAAGACACTTTCCCATTTTTAATTATTTTGGCTTATGTCTTTGCATTTGTCTAGAATGGAAATACCACCTCCTCCTGTCTATTGAAATTAGGTCTTGGAGGATACATTTAAAATGTATTTACTTTCTTGCAATCTTTATTTGTCCATGAAACCCTGTCTGCAATCAAATGAGTGTTATTAATACCTTCTTTGATGCCCTCTATAGCAGCTGTTACTCAGCTGGTATCTTACACAGCTTTTTTTTTGTACTCCAGTGAAATGTGAAGTTTACTTTAAAATTTAGTCCTTTTAATACTTGGCTTGTAATCATTTTTATCTCTTACAGTGCCGAATTCATGGTAGATACTCAGTACGTTCCTAGGAGATTAAGTTTTGGAGTTAAAAAGTGGTCAGAGGGCCTATTAAATATTACTGTAGAGGCTGGAGTGGTGGCTCAGTGGTTACGCCGCTTGCCTGGCCTGTACACGGATGAGGGTTCAAACCCCTGCACCACGTACCCAACAAAATATTGGAGCAACGAAAGCCACTTGAAAAACTAAAATAAAGCTGATTCTCTCTTTCTCTCTCACTGTCTCTCTCTCTTTAAAAAAAGTATTACTGTAAAACAATTGAATAGCGATGGCATTAAATACATCCAACTGTCCAGTTGATGTATAGGAATTGATGTATGGCCATAGTGTGTGTGTGTATGTGCATTTGTGGTGCTAGGGATTGAACCCAGGGCCTCACACATGCTTTAGCACATACTTCACCACAGAGCTGGACTCCCAGACTTTGCTCTATTTTTTCTGTTCTTTGTAGAAATCAATAAGGAGATGTTTAATAATTAGGTACAGCATTACAATGGATGAAAAAAAATAGTACCGGATTTATTTTTGGATTTATGGCTTGTTTTATTTGTTATGAATACATGTATTATCTTTGGTATGTATTTCATTGTGTGTCTTACTAGGTATGAGTCTCAAAATGTACTTGTTTGGGGGCTGGAGCAGTGGCTCAGTGGTTATGGCACTTGCCTGGCATGCGCAGGTGTGTGAGTTCAAACCCCAACACCAGGTACACAGAAGTCTTGGAGCAACAAAAGCCACATGAAAAACCAAATAAAATTGATTCTCATTCTCTCTCTCTCATTGTCTCTCTTTCTTTTAAAAAAAAATTTACTTGCTTGAGTTTCTTTGGACCATGTCATCACTAAAGAAAGCCACTTTTGTAGGATAGACAGGAGCTGGGTAGTTCTAAAATATTGCTCTGAATAACTATGCTTAAGAAAAACTATTTCATCAGCTGCATATGACTTTCTCTTGAGTGGCAGATAGTCCTAGGACTTAAAGGGATAATGAGTGTTTTAAAGGATGGAGGGATTAGGAAGAACATGAATTCATCTCTTTAAGAATCTGAGGGAAGAAGATAAGTAATGGTTAATTTTGGGGTCCCCTCTAACTGTGTGATGTGGGAGCTACTTATTTTCTGGGTAGAGAGACATAGAATATGCTATTGGATTAGGAAATTTGTAAGCTTGGCACAAAAGTTAGACGGTAGTAAACCAAGTCTTTCAGTATTATTAATAGCTAGTCATCACCTTCTTGTTCTTCTGTTCCTTTGTTGGTTTCCTGAAAAAAAGGGTTCCAGCACACTACTTCCACTGCCTAAATGCTGTTGTTACTTTTTTTCCTTAATTTTTGGTGGTTGAATCATTGTTAGAACTGGCTGGAGATTTTTACATACTAAACTATTTTCTTGAGAGTAAGATTGGCAGTAGCTAGTGTTGGACTTGCTATTCATTCTGGAATAATTAAGATATTTGTACTAAAATGACAAAAATAGTGAATTATTTTACTTATTGAATGTTGTCAGGACCATTTTTCAGGGAAGTGGAATTATGCATTACTGGTTGTGGCCCACTTTTTCATTCTCTGGCCTGTATCACAGAATCTCTCCTACTGAATGTTAATGGTCTGTTCTTTGCATAGAAAAAAATCTGATACTACTAACTCATAATCAATAGAGTACATACTTTTAGTTATTTTTTTATAAGTTGTGTGTATGTATGCTTAACTGTGCATAGACTTTTTTGATGGTGTCCTGTGATGAGTAACAGAAATTTGTAAGATGGTTAGCTGTGTGTGTGCAATAATGTGTATGTGATGTAACTTATAGGTTGAAATTGGAATTAAAATAGTTTTATTGTCACAATATTATGGTTAACTCATCTAACCAGTCCTGTTCAAATCCTAGAGAATAGTCAAGTGGCTTGCTAAATGTTTGGCAAGTTTTTCATCTTTTAGCAAAATATTGTGTATATACTTCAAAAGAGAAACTCTTTAAGAATAGCACCCCAAATTGATAGTTGTTTTTATTTCTAATCTAATTAAGGACATAGTATGGATTTTATTGTTTTTCACCTCAGTGAAGTGAGAATTTCATAAATGGTGCAAGTCCATTTTTTTAAATTAATGTGGTTGTATGTGATATTTTGTTTATCCAAAGGGAATGTTGGAAGTGAGCTCATGAAGAGTATATGTAACCTTAGTGTTCAAAGTTGGAAGTTATTTAATATCCCATGAAAATTTCTATCAGGAGAAGCTCCTATTTACAGATGCATGGTTCAGATCTGTTCTTGCTATTAGAGTAGGGGCCATTTTTCCTAATAAATGCTACAAGTATTTTTAAGAGTTGTGGTAGGCCATTATGGTTAGTGTGAGGTCAGTTCTTTTGATTTCGCTCTTTGGAAAACTATATGAATGTGGGGAGGTGGGTGGTGTACTGAACCTGAATTAAGAGTAGGGCTTCTTGGCCTCCTTCAGAAAATAACCTAAATATTATATTAACTGAAACTGGAATTATTGGACTAACAGTCTTTCTTTTAAAATGCTAGTACTTCATCAAATTGCCCATAATTGTAGTGATTATTCAATTTTAGTTCCTTCATTTAACTATGGAAAGGTTTGAAGTAAGGTATGAAACTGATTCACACTGTTAATGTGGGTTGTAGAGTGTAGACCTTGGGTCTTATGATTTTGATCTAGCAGTCTTTCTAATACATAGGGCCTTTGAAATTGGCTTCTGTGCACATATAGTCAATGATTGGACTTTGAGATGGAGACTCGCAGTAGACCTAAGGGACGGGTACTTTGAATAGGAGGTAGCTGGAGTATTAATGGGTGCTTGAGGAATGTATCCCAAGCATTTTTGCCTGAATTTCAAAGTTAAAACTGTTTGCTCTTTCTGAAGGCCATCAAATCATGTGCTTTTGAGTTAAGATGTGGTGATGATTGTGCAGTGGCACTGGAAATTGAACCGAAGGGAGGTCCACTGCTAAGCTATATACCAGTCCTATTTATTTATATTTGTTTTGAGTCAGGGTTTCTCTAAATTGCTCAGACTAGCCTGGAGCTTGAAATCCTCCTTTCCTGTCTTTTCTTGGACTACAGGCATGTGCCACTTCATTCAGCCTAGGATTAATAAAGTTTAAAGTCCCAGTTTCATCAGTATTAGTATGTTGTCTCAGTCTACAGGGGTCTAGTGCTAAAGGCAATAATATGTTTGTGAACTGTAAAGTAAGTAGCATAAAATTGCATTACTATAACTTCAGATCAATCTATGGAGCAATACTTATGATCTCCTGTAGGGAGGAAGTAAAGGGAAAAGAAGAGAAATACCAGGGTTCTTATTCCATGCTTTCTTTTGTTCCCTGTTCAAGGTTATAGGAGTTTTAAGACATGGAGTCTTATGGGCAGTAATACCAGATACCTTTTTGCATTTTATTTGATAAGTTTGTGTTACGTTAGTTCAAATTAAAAAGAAAATAGAGTTTTCAGATTTACTTTATTCGATCACAGAACAAATGCATTTGGCTTCAACCTGGAATATTAAACATTCAAGTCTTTGTAGTGAAATAGATTCTTATGACATCAGAAAATAATTTCCCTAAAAATAACATGACATTGCCTCATGTACTTTTAGTCGTAGCTGCTTGGGAGTTTGAGATTAGCCTGGGCAACATAGCAAGATCCTGTCTCAGGAAAAAAAAAAAAAGGAAGCAAGTAATAACATGATATTACTTCTATGATACTTATGGCATCTTTTATTTTTTAAATTAATCTTATTTTTAAATTTTTTAATTAAGGAGTTGAGTTATTGTACAATCATAAATGCATATAAAATAACAGTATGGCATGCATATATTCTTAAACCAGAATGGCATTTTTTAATATACATGTGAGAAAGAAATTTTTATTATTTAAAAACATTAAAAGATAATATTTCCAATATTTTTCAATCTGTGGAATTATCACCATTAATGTTAAGAAGCATTTGTCTAGTCTCTTTGTCTAAGTAAACAGGATTTTTTTTTTTTTGGTAAATCAGTATAACAAATTTCTCTCCTCTCATCTACCATCTACCCACTTCTAATATCTATCGTCTGTCCTTTACCTCCAACTTTAGAAGCTGTCAACCTGGTCACTTTTTCCCTTTTATTCCTTTTCTATCAATCAAATTTGTTCTTCTATTTTCTATTTATTCCTTAATACTATGCTCAGTTACAAATATAAAGTGTCAGGTGATCTTTTCCTTCCTTCATTAGTTGACTTTTCTGAAAGAACGGGTTTCATTAATGACTTTCTATTTATTTATTTATTTATTTATTTAGAGGGACAGTGAGAGAGAGAGAGAGAGAAAGAGAGAAACAATATTTATTTAGTTTTTCATGTAACTTTCCTTGCTCCAAGACTTTGTTGTGTATGTGGTGCTGAGGTTTGAATTCGCATACTCATGCATGCCAGGCAAGCGCTGTAATTGCTGAGCCACCTCTCCAGCCCTGATGACTCTTTTTTTAAATTGATTTTTAAAAAGGAATTGAGTTATTGTACAATCCTAAATGCATATAAAGTAACAATATGATATGCATATATTCTTAAACCAGAATTATCCCGTTTTTCTTCCCTCTCCCCTCCCCAACCTGTCTCCCCCCAGCATATCTATGATTGCTCTAGATTATGTGTTGTTTCACCTTTGTTGGTCTAATACATAAGGTTGACTGCCTTTCACACAGGCCTGGTTTTAGCTCCCACCTCCACAAATGATGGAGAACATTTGACCCCTGACTCTCTGGGTTTGGCTAACTTTGCTCAGCATGATTTCTTCCATTGCTACCCATTTACCTTCAAAGGCTGCAATTTCGTTGTTTCTCATTGCTGAGTAGAACTCCATGGTGTGTGTACGTATGTATGTGTATATATATATATACACACACATCATACAGGGATATATATATATATCCCTCACAGTTTTTGGATCCATTCATCTAGTGAGGGGCATCTGGATTGGTTCCATAATTTAGCTATTTTAAATTGAGCTGCTATGAATACAGATTTTGCTGTGTTGATCTTATGTGCTGATTCTGACTCCTCTGGGAAAGTACCCAGAAAGGAATAGCTGGATCTTATAGTGGGTGCATCCCTAATTTTTTGAGGATTCTCCACACTGCTGTATCAGTGTGCAGTTCCACCAACAGTGTGCTAATGTTCCTACCTCCCTGCTACCCTTCCAACATCTGTTATTGTTTTTATATTCTTCATCTTTGTCAATCTGACTGGAATGAGGTGAAATCTTAAGGAAGTTTTGATTTACATTTCTTTGATTACTAGTGATTTAGAACACTTTCTCATGTTTTTGTTGGCTAGCTCAATTTCCTCTGTTGAGAAGTTTCTATATAGCATTTATTGATTGGATTGTTTGTGTTTTTGATATTAAGTCTTTTGAGTACTTTGTAAATTCTGATATTAGTGCCCTGTCAGAAGAATCACAAGCCATTATTATCTCCCATTGTGTAGGTTGTCTCTTGACAATTTTGACCAATTCCATAGCTGTGCAAAAGCTTTTTAGTTTACTGGCATCCCCTCATTGGTTTTTGACTTTAATTCTTTCACTTTAGGAGTCTTGTTGAGAAAGTGTTTGCCCACTTCCAAATGCAGGAGTGTTGGTCCTAATTTTTCTTCTAGAAGTTGTATGGTAGCTGATTTAATTCCTAGTTCTTTGATCATTTTGATTTGATTTTTGTGCCAGGTGAGAGATAAGGATCTAATTCCATTTGTCTGCAAGTGGCTGTCCAGTTTGTCCAGCCCCATTTGTTTAATAGGTTCTCTCCTCTATGTTACATTTTGAGTGCCTTTGTCAAATATCAGATATTTAAAGTTTTGTGGGTTTGTCTCAGAGTCTTCTATTCTGTTCCACTGGTCTTCATTCCTGTTTTGATTCCATTAGCATGCTGTTTTTGTTACTACAGCTCTAGAGTATAGTTTTAGATCTGGTATAGCAAAACCACCTGTTTTGTCTTTCTTGATTAGTACTGTTTCGACTATTCTGGGTTTCTTGTTGTTTCAAATGAATTTGAGAAATGCCTTTTCTATATCTGTAAAGAATGACATTGGTATCTTGATGGGGATTGCATTGAATCTATATAGTGCTCTTGGCAGAATGGCCATTTTAATTATATTAGTTCTTCCCAGCCAAGTGCATGGAATGTCTTTCCATCTTCTCAGGTCTTCTTGGATTTCTTTCTTCAATGTCCAATAATTTTCATTGTAGAGGTCTTTTAATTCCCTTGTTAGGTTAATTCCCAAGTATTTTATTCTCTTTGAGGATATTGTGAATGGGATGGATTTCCTAATTTCTTCTTCTGCCCAATTATTGTTCGTGTGTAGGAAAACTATTGATTTATAGGTTTGGATTTTGTAGCCTGCCACTTTGCTAAATCTGTTTATAAGCTCAAGCAATTTTCTGGTGGAGTTTTACTCTTTAAAGTGTGGTCTGTAGACCTCAGGGAGATAGGGATTCCATCAGTTAAAAAGAATTTTCATAATAGTACTGACTCATAATCGCCATTTGCGCTGCTAAAACCTTAACAGAAATCAAGGCAGTTGGCACTAAACTGTACTAGTAGTTCTTGTATTCTTTACATGTGCATTCTGTTAAAAAAAAGAAAATTTCTTTTAAGAACGACGTTGATAAAGCAGCAAAATATTTCATTAATCTTGACCCATTGAATTCATTTTTTTAAGAATTGTAATTGAAGTTAAATTATATTAAAACAAAATTTACCATCTTAGCCATTTTTAAGTGGCATTAAGTACATTTTAAACTGAGAACTGCCCATGAAACACTAATTTCCCATTTCTCCTGTCCCTGATATGCAGTAGTCTGTTTCTGTGTGTATGAATATGACTCTTCTAGGTAACTCATTGAAATGGAAGCAGACAGTATTCTTTTGTATGGAAGTTATTTAGCATAGTCTTCAAGATTCATCTCTGTTGTAGTTTGTTTCAGAATTTCATTTAAGACTGAAAAATACTTATACATATCATATATATATATGTATTACAGCTTATCTTTCATATGTTGATGGGCATTTGGTTTGTTTTTACCTTTTGACTGTTGTGAATAATGTTGCTGTGAACATGAAGTTGGAAATCTATATTTGAATCCCTGCTTTTATTTTCTTTTGTTATATATCCTGCATTGGAATTAATGGGTTGTGTGATGAGATTATTCTATTCAAATTTTTTTTTGTACTTGTTCGGGTAGGGGGGATTGAATCAAGGGTCGCTCCCGCTGCTGAGCTACATTCCCCAGGCTTTTTTATTTTTCTTTATTTTGAGACAAGTTCTTGCCAGGTTGCTCAGGTTGGCCTTGGGCTTGGTGACATTCCTGCACAGTTGGGATTAAAGAGTGTGCCACCACACCCTGTTTAATTTTTTTTTCTTTTAAAGAACTGCCATTGTGTTTTTCATAGGGACTGTACCATTTTGTATTCCCACCAGCAGTGCACAGGGTTCCAGTTTCTCCACATTCTTGTTCACTAGTACTCATCAATTTTCTGTTTCCTAATGGATTCGAAGGGGTATCTTGTGGATTTGAAGAGTATTTTCCAAGTGATTGGTGATTTTGAGCATCTTTTCATGTATTTTTGGACCATGTATATCTCTTTCTCACATCTCATGTAGAATTTTGTAGAAATGGAAAATACACATAAACCACTTTTTTTTTTTTTAATGTACCGAGTATTGAATGCAGGACCCTGGTGTGTGATAGGTAAATGCTGTAACACTGAGCTATATCCCTAGCCCCACATAAACCACCTTTGCTGCATGATGAAGCATAAGTAATTGGGGAAAAACACTTAGAATTCCATTTTGTGGAATACCACTTTTATTTGAAAGAATGGTTGAAAAACCAATTATTCATTGAGACTTGGGTATTTGGCAGACATTTTCTCAAATGATGGAGTGTCACTTCAAGGAAAACAACTGACAGGTGTTAATGTTGGGAATTGAACTTTCAAATGACAGTTATAATTTTGGAAAACTTGTATTGGCCTTTGTGAGCCTGACAACCTCCTGTTATTTTAAGTTTTTTGAGAGGATAGATGATGATAACAAGTCTGATTTCTTAAAAATTGTGTAATGGAAGATCTGTATAACTTAGTGAACTGTTATTTTTCCGTTTCTGATTTACAAACTACAAGATTGACTCATGGATATTACTGATAACAGTGCAAAAAATTCAGTGATGTGATTGTAGATGCCATATTGCAGCTAACCTTTAAAAAACTACTAATTGGCGTGTTTTACTACAGAAGTGAAGAACAGAATATAGTTATCTGAAAAGACTGTTAAAATAACCGTCATCTCTCCTCCTGCATATCTGTGTGAGGCTTCTTTCAACCAAACTAATATATTGAAGATTTGCTTCAGAAGTAGGTATAAGTTTTCTGATAAGGTAAATATTAAAAAGCTTTGCAGAAGTGTAAAAACAGTGCTTCTCTTCTGTCTCCACTTTTGGGAAAAAGGAACTTCTTTTTTATAAAAATATCTGTTGACACCTAATGAGTATTAGTTTAAATGAATAAAGAAAATAGAATTTTCCATTTTTATTTCTAATATAGTAAGTGTGGATAGATAAAATCCATGTACATAAAAACCATCTGGTGTCTTCAATATTTTTTTTTTTTTAAGAGAGGGAAAGCAAGAGAGAAAAAATCAAGTTTACTTAGCCTTTCATGTGGTCTTCGTTGCTTTGACACTTCTTTGTGTATATCGTGCTGGGGTATGAACTCGTGTCCTTACACATGCCAGGCAAGTACTGTTACTGCTGAGCCACTGCTCCAGCCACTCTTCAATAGTTTTTAAGAATGGAAAGGAATCTTGAGATCAAAGGGCTTGAAAATCTCTTGGTCTATTCTGTATAGTTTAGTAAACCTGTAATATGGTAGCCGTATATGACTACCTAGTACTTGAAATATGGGCAGTCTGATTTGAGATGTATATATAAAATGCACATAGGATTTCAAAACTTTCATAGGAAAAAAAGAATGTAAAAGACACCCTCGTACACACCCATACATACATGTAAATATATTTGTTTTTGGTTCTGGGGATTGAACTTGGAGTCTCAGGCTTGCTAAGCACCCTACCACTGAGGCATACCCCTAGTCTCTAATATTTTTATCATGTTGATTATATGTTGAAATGGTGGGTTTTGGATATATTAGATCAAGTAAAATGTATTATTAAAATTTACTCTTTTTTTTGCCTTTTTAATGTAGCTACTAGAAAATTTAAATTTAATACATGGGCCCAAATTATGGTGGACCTAGTGCAGTACTTATCTATAGTGTATAGTTTATCAGGTGCACCCTACTCTTTGCAATTGGGATTGATAACCTATGGTTCATGATATCCACGTGTGGGTTTCTTGGAAGAGGGCTCACAGTTTTCATTATATTCTCAAGTGAGTGGGTGAGTCGTTTTTGTTTGTAGTTACCTGTGTATTGTTGGAGGCATCCTTTTTTCAGTGTGATAGGCTAAGGCAAAATCTATTGGTGGGGTAGGTGGGGCTGTAGTGAGATACATTTTTGGATTCAAAAGTTGAAACCTGAATGAATGTTCCCATAGAAATGTTTTTATAGATTGACATTAGATATTTATAGCACTACTGGTACTAAACTGCAAATTGACTTGAGAACCTAATTATCACATGTAGGATTATTTCAGTGGGAAAATATTCTGAATTCCAAAAGCAGTCTTAGAGGCTGTTGGATCACAGTACATTATGAAATTGGGAATCTGATCAAATGAATGAGTTTTTTTTTTTAACTTGAGTATTCATAGTTTGAAACTTTTTAAGGAAAAAAGGAAAGAGGAAAGGGCAAGGATCCCAATGTTCCCTTCAAGTGCATGCCCCCTTGCGCCATCATTTAACTTACTACTACTTGGCCCCACATCTTAAAGATTCCACCACCTAGGAAGAGTGCAAAATTGGTGTTCAACTGTTTAGCACAGTTGTTCTTTTGGGGACATTTTAGATCTCAAACCATAATAATGCCCCCCCACCCGAACTAAAAAAGATTGCATACTCAACTTTCTGTTAATACTATTTTTTTCCTTTCTTACATCTACAAATCCCTCCATTCATAAATCAAATCCTGGGGCTGGAACAGTGGCTCAATGGTTGCGGTGCTTGCTTGGGATGTACAAGGGCATGGGTTCGAACCCCAGCACCACGTACACAAGGAAATGTCGCAGCAATGAAAACCACATGAAAAAGTATATAAAGTTGATTTTCTCTCTCTCTGTTCCTCTCTCTTAAAATAAATACAAACGCCGTTAAGGTCTCAGTCATCCATTACACAATTTACCAGAATATCATATTCCAAAAGCCTCAATTCTGACTGATTCTGAATTCATCTTTTCCAATGAAATTCAGTATTTATGCCAGCCTCTCCATGGAAAGGTGAATGACACAAGTGTTAATTCTAAAATCTAAATATTCCAGTGTAGGAAGGAAAATGCAGGTGAGGGGAAAGTTGTGTATGAAAGTAGAGGAAAGCCAAAAGGAAGTATGCTTTGTTCCAGCCTTATGTCTGGGAGTTGTAAGGAGGAGGTCTAGAGTTTGGTGACATAGCATGGAAATTTAAGAGGAATGCCTTTTGAATAGTGGCCTGTTTTAGTATATTCATTTGTTAAAATATAATTTTGGGGATGTGTAGTGTTTCACACAGGTGCTTCTCAAACTTTAATGAAGTATATGAATCATCTGCAGTTTATCAAATTGAAGCTCCTGATTGAGTACCTCTGGGTGGAGCCTAAGTTCTGTATTATCAGCTTGCTCTCTGGTGATACCAGTGCTATTGTCACCAAAGGTCACTTTCTGCTTTAGTCTCTAAGAAGAAGGAACATTCCATTTCCCTTTAAAGCAGTTCATTATGAATATTTGCTTTGTTAATGGATTTCAGATGGATCATTAGTAAATAGCAGACCTAATGCAAGGGTTCTTAAACTTCATCCAGGGTGCTTTATTGGACAGATTCCTGGAATTAAATCTGAGATTTAATTCTGTGTTTAGGTAATTTAGAATTTTAGATTTTGAGAAAGCTCCAGAAAATTTCAGTAATATATAAGGTAATTCTGCAGTGTTGGAATTTTGATTGATATTACATGAAAACTGTAATATCCAGTTGAGGGAATTGAACTCGGGGGCCTTAACCACGAGCCACATCCCCAGACCTTTTTATTTTTTTTTATTTTAAGTCAGGGTTTCACTAAATTACATAGGGTTTCACTAAATTTCTGAGGCTGGCCTTGAATTTACAGTACTCTTGCCTCAGCCTCCTGGATCACTGGGATTACAGGTGTGTGTCACCACACTCAGTCGGGATTGGCATATTGATAGTATTGAGTATTGGTTTCCAGGAGTATAGTGTCTCTCTTTTTTTATTAAAATTATTTCTTTTAGTGAGTTTAATTAGGTCCTGCAACTTCATATGCTTATTCACATGTGTTTTCTGTTGTCAGTGAGTTAATCTTTTCAGCAATGTAAAAAAAGTAATTTTAATTGTCCTGTTTTGAGGAGATGATAATTTGCCTTTGGGAAATTATCACTTAGGCCGAGGAATTAAAGGTAAAAAGACCCATTGTAGGAAGGTCGTACTGTCTGTATGTTTTTAGTGAGCTAATTTCCTCAAATACAGTGAGTCCGATTGGTAGAGAAAAACATTCTAGTCATAAAATGAGAAAATTATAAGAAATTTTGTAAGATTTTGTTTAAAAGAAACAAAGGAAAAGGAATACCTGCTTGGTGCCTGTCACAAATGGCATTTAGGGAATTTGTTTCTAACAAATGTATATACTTTGACCCAGTGTTAGAAAGTGTCTCAACTTTATTGCAAGAGTACTAAGAGGACAGTCCATTAAGTAATTTTTAGGTTATGGGAATAATTTTAGAAATATTCTTAACATATGTAGAATCTCACCAATGGAAAAAATAACTGATTTTCTTCCTTTCTGTAGCTAAAAATAAGCATTTTACTTTAAAACCAATTTGTTCTCAAAACTGTGACCATGTTCTTTTACAGGTTTGACTGGTTGTAGTATTCTGCAGGCATGTCACTTCAGATGGACAATAATCTATAGGGAAATTAGAGTGGATTCTCTTGCTCAAAGATTCTCCTTCCCAAGTTTGATTGTAATCATCATTGACCAAAAAGCTTACCTAACTACTTTTATGCTCTTTGACATAAAACATATGCTAATGTAAACTTACACATTATAAAGGTCCACAAGCTCAATGAAAGAACTAAAGCCTTGGGTAACCAATGCTTTCAAGGTAAAATATTTTATTTGAAATTCCATTTTTTAAAAAATATTATTTTTTATAGTTTTGAAAATCAAACCAGGGTCTTGTGCGTGCTAGGCAAGCACTCTACCATCAAGTTGCACTCCAAGCCCTGTCTGAAATTTTAAATATCTTTATAAACCATGCTGACACAATTTAAAATGTCAGTGATAACATCAAATTATTTTATATTGATACATTGATAAAATTATCTCATTGTCTAAAGGATTTTCTTTTCATTGACAAATGTAATGTGCTCAGCAGTCCTGAAACAGGGCACTGGTGCTAGTCTCATTTTATAGAGAAGGCACCTGAGACTATCAAAGGTTACATACTCTTAGAAGCCAGTTACCTGGACAATTTAAAGAAGGGATTAGATATGTAGGACCAGTATTTTGAAAAAATTCTGTTGTATATTGCAATAAAGGCACTTAAAAAAAACTTTGGGGATTGTATATTTCTTTGATACTGATGAAAATTATATTGAGCCTTAGGAAAATCGCATGTGTGATTTCAGAGTGCATAAACTTTCTGTAAATTACTCTTGAATTATACTCATTGGTTTCATGTAATGTTTATGATATAAAAATTATATTCAAGGTCTGTGTTCTTATAACTTATTTTTTTTCTTTTTTCTCTTTTTAAAGAGAGAGGGACAGTGAGAGAGAGGGAGAGAAAGAGTGAAACAATTTTTATTTAGTTTTTCTTGTGACTTTCGTTGCTCCGAGACATCATTGTATATGTGGTGCTGGGGTTGAATTCGTGTACTTGCGCATGCCAGGCAAGCGCTGTAGCCGCGGAGCCACCGCTCCAGTCCCATAACATATTTTTTTATACTAACTTTAAGTATATATAAATGGCATGAAAATGTTGGATGTGGAAGCATATAGAGAATTTGTTTCTAACCTATATACAAATACTTGTTTCATTGGTGGAGTTTCTGGTGCAGATTTAAATGTAGGATGTGTGTATGGGTAAAGAGTTTTATAGACAAGTTTTATCTCAGTACAACTGGTTTTTCTATAAAAAGTATGTAAAGTGTTTGTAAGGCTTTAGGTAGATTTATCTCTGAATATTAGAAAAGTTGATCAGATATCTGCTGATGTGCTTTTGTCACACTGGTGTGCCACAAATGGTTTACATGCCAAGATGATAATTTTCCCCTCATCCCTCAGAGTGGCCTGGTGGTTGTTGGAGGTCACTGATTGAAAGCAGAATTCTTCATTTATCCAACGGGTCTGGTCAAGTTGTTGGAAAGCAACCATAATACTGGGTGATTTTCTATTAGTGGGATAAATACAGTTTAGTGGAATGTTAAGCACAGGGAATGGTGGAATGCTGTACTCTACCTGAAAGCCCTAAAAATCAGGATGTAGACTTGAGTTCTCTTTCAAAGGGACGAATTACACAAACTGCTCTTTCAGTTTCATAGTCCTGTTTGTGTTCAGTAAAACCAAGATAAATCTACTTGAAACATTGTAGAGTGTGCTTTTCTTTGGGCTTATACAGAAAGTGTAACTATGTATCTGTTTTTTGAGCCAAGGTTTTGGTTTTAGGCCTTGAAGTAACAAATAGTGGCCCTCTGCTGATACTTTGGCTCTGTGCTGACTTTCCTCAGTATGTAGTCCTCTCCTCTTCTGAAGTGATTACAGAAGGTGCTGTGTTTAGTTGGCACATTTGAGGTTGTTGAAGTGCTACATAAGCATGAACATGTTAGGGCTAGTATAGCAGTAAAGGATAGTGCCAGGAGGAGTTTACATACTCCATTACAGCATACACTATATTTTCTGTGATTTTTAAATATTTGTTTTTTTAAATTGGTGCATTATATGCATAGTAATTGAATTCATTATGCCATATTTGTACATGCACATAACATGAATTGGTCAGTCACATATCCCAGTGCATCGCCTTTCACTGCCCTGTGCACTCTTCCTGATCTGCTTGCTCTCTTGATCTCCATGACTTAAAAAAAGATTTGAAATGGATGATATGAAATTACTGTGCCCTAACCTCATCATATACATTCAGTAATGCAAATTTTAGTGGTTTTTGTTTGCTAACCTTAGACTGTCATGTATAATTTTAATTCTACTTGAATGAACTGGATACTGGTATTAGTTATGTGGAAGTTGTTTACTGTCAGGTTAGCTTAGTTTCCAGGTAGTCTAAAAATAGTATTTTACATTTATTTTCTTCTGTGATCATTTCATTTTGATATTTTAGATTGAATGGTTTAAACTACTGTTGTATTTGACACTTTAAAATAGAGCTATTTTATTTAATGAAAATAATTTGTATTACAAATTAAACTTTTTTTTTTTTTGAAGAGAGGGAGGCAGAGAGAGAAAGAGAATCAATTTTTATTTAGTTTTTCATGTGGCTTTCATTGCTCTGACACTTCGTTGTGTATGTGGTGTTGGAGTTTGAATCAGCATCCTTGTGCATGCAAGGCAAGTGCCTTAGCTGCTGAGCCACCACTCCAGCCCCCAAATTAAACATTTTAAAGTGGCAAGTTCAACTCTCATGCGAATGGACTTTATATTGAATTGCCCTTGATATTACACAAGTACCTAAATATAAGTAATTGTATTTGATACAAAGAAGTTTTTGGAGGGTATATGTCTTCCAAATTAAAATATATATATATATATATATATATATATATATATATATATATATATATATATATATATTTAAGTGTGAGAGAGAATCAACTTTATTTTTCATCTGGCCTTTGTTTTTTCAACATTTATTTGTGTAGGTGGTGCTGGCGTTTGAACCTGTGCTTGCCAGGCAAGTGCACCAACCTCTGAGCCACCATTCCAGCCCCAGATGTATACATTTTAAAAATTGAGTAAATCTTTCCTTTTAATGTGTTTCAGAACTTTTAAAAAACACATTTTCTTATTTTTTCCCTAATAATGGTCTGAAATATTTTAAGATGGAGTTAGCACGTTCTGTAATGCTCGATGAACTCTTCTTCCTTTTCAAATTAGCACTGATGTTTCTTCCTTTACTATCTTTTCATATTACAGATGTATTCACAAACTTCATATTCCCCAAATTTCCCATCTTTATAGTCCATGTTTCCTTGCTTTGTTGTAGACATGATACCAAACTATTGAAAATACCTATAAACTTCGAAAAACTGTAACTCCTCACCATACTGACTTATTGCTCTCGGTTGAAAGGGCAGGTGCCTGGGCACCCAGGAGAGAAACTGGAAATGTAGCTGCCATCTCCTTTCTGTGAATTACTTTTATTATTGATTGCTTCAAGTATCAGAGTAGTTGTATATGTTTGTTAATGTCTTAAGCAATAAAGAAATAATTTTTCATTATAAGATAAACTATAAATAAGGCATAGTTCTTTACCATACCTATTTCTGTTTCCCTCTTAATGGTTTTCATATATCCCTTTGAGACCTTTCTAAGTGCTGAAGGCTTTCTAATTTGTCTCCTAATTCTGCTCTTTACTACTTTTCAGTCTCTTCAACAATACTTACTAATTATCTTTTCAACTCGTTTCTTTCTTTGTTTTGGATTGTTCAAGTTTCATTTTCTCAATTTCATTTCTTGCTTTCCATTAATTTGAAGTTTTGTACATTTTTCCGGTCCCTACCTTCCAGTGGTTAATGTAGTAAGACTAAAGTTAATATCTGTATGCCTCACAAATATAAGAACCTTAGAATGCTCTAACTTATCACTACCATTTTCTCCTCCTGAGAGAATGATATTCTTATGACTATTGAGGTTATTATCCAGTATTGTATATCTATCTTTACTTTTCTTTAATCCACAAATAAGACATTATTAAACTTATTGTTTTACAAGTCAGCGTTTAATAGCTATAATCTTTGTAAATCATATAACTCCTTTATTGTCCCTTTTAATGATATTTTATTTGCTTATCCATATTTCCTGTTAGATTGTGGGATAGTTGAGAATATTTTTTTATCTCTGGTTCCTAAAAGCTGAATCCCTGGAGATTATCTGTAGTTGTTGACCAAAGTTTACAAACAAGGAAACTAAGTCTACAGAGAGTAGAATGGTAAGCATTTGAATATTCTGTGGTAGTTGTATCTCTAACATCTACTCTCTGCTAATTGTGCAGCATATAATTATTTGTCACATGATTATTGATTTTATATTTATTAATATTTAATATTAAGGATATGGTTATATGTATTGCTAGATATTTGCAAGTGAAAATGTTTTATTAGAGTGTCATATATGCACATGTCAAGATGAGGCTCTAGATGCAAGACTAATTCTAAACAAAATACTAATATTTGAATCTGCAAGTATATAATATCTGCATATACAAATAACTTATTTTGTTTGAGATGAACTATATCCTAAAGTGGTATTAAACATTATAGGAAACTGATATTAAACCATTTCATTTTATTTTATTGTTACCCTAGTATTCAAAACTCAGGAGTATCATAGTGCTAAATACTTGATTTTCCTTTTTCCTTCTAAATTTCTATCTGGAAATAATTCTCTGCATATAGATTTAAGTGAGAAATACATGATATTCCTATGGATATAATTTATGGAAATGGTAGTTAGCTTCCAAGTCTATATAAGTATTAATTTTCTTGATGTTTATTTAGAACTTTCATGATTTTAGATAAAAGGAACCTATCTTAAGGTAGTTTACAAAAAAAAAAGAAAAAAGAAAAAAAGAAAAGGAATTTCATTGTCTGAAAGACAGAAATTTGATCCCTGATGTGCCTGAAGCCAACTGAGATAATTCTGTGTTTAGTCTCTTATGTGTTTAGTTATATTGGCATTTTCATGAACTTTTAAAATGCCTATACAAAATTACATCCTATGTGACATACTTACCTAGTTCTGTGCATGTTGATAGAAATAAAGGTTTGTGTAACTTTGCTATGGGTTTGACATGGTTTGTTCCCCAATGGTTCATGTATTAAGTCTTGGTCCTCGATATAGTGGTATTAAGAGGTGGGAGAACCTTTAAGTAGCGCGGCTCAGAGAAAGGGAGTTAGGTTATAGGGGTATTACCCTTGGAAGTGACTAATTCTGGTCTTGCAGAATTAGTTCCCATCAGAGTGAGTTGTGATGAAAAGATCCGGCTTGACTCCCAAATCTCCTGTCTTCCTATCCTGCCAAGTGATCTCTGCTTCTTGGCACAAGCTCCTGCTGACTACTTTGTTGTGGTGTAGCCAGGGTGGCCCTCACCAAAGCTGAGCAGAAACTGGTATCATGCTCTTGGACCTTCAAAACTGAGCTAAATAAACCTTTTCATTACACAACTACTATGCCTTAGGTATTTTGCCATAGCAGAAGAAAACAGACTAATCTTAATAATTTATGGTAAAATTCTGTAAAAATCTCAGGCCAAAGTATATGAATTATTTTTAAGGTTCTTGATACATATGATCTTGAATTATGATTGTGGTGAAAAGATTTTATTAATTTGCACATTTACCAAAAAGTTATTAAAGAATATTTAAAAACATTTCTGATAACAAATAATACTTTATTAAATCATAATTTTTTTTAAAGGGACAGGGACAGTGAGAGAGAGAGAATCCGTTTTATTTAGTTTTTCATGTGACTTTGGTTGCTCCGACACTTCATTGTGTACTTGTGCTGGAGTTCGAATTCTCATCCTCACGTGTGCCAAGCAAGCGCTGTAACCACTGAGCCACTGCTCCAGCCCCTAAATCATTATTTTTTAAATGGATTTTTTAAAGAAAGAATTACATTTATTTTATTTTTTCGTCTGGCTTTGTTTTCCTTCCACTTAATTGTATATGTGGTGCTGGAGATTGAACCTTGTGTATCCCAGGCAAATGCTGTACCACTGAGCCACCTCTTCAGTCCAAAATGGGATTTTTTTATTTGTTTTTGGCACCAGGGACTGAACCCAGGGGAGTTAACCACTGAGCCACATCCCCAGCCTTTTTTTTTTCTTTTAAAGAGAGTGGGACAGTGAGAGAGACAGAGAAAGAGAGAAACAACTTTATTTAGTTTTTCACATGGCCTTAGTTGCTCTAACACTTAGTTGTGTACATGGTGCTGGCGTTTGAACCTGGGTGCTTGCCAGGCAAGCACGGAAACCGCTGAGCCACCGCTCCAGCCCCCAAAATGGGATTTTTTAAAAAAAATTTTGTTGCAGGAATAAAACTGTTCCTCTCCCCTGGCTATAAAATAATATAGCTGACAAAAACTTAGCTGTGAATTAGGACAATTCCTGTCTATCTCTTCTGTGAACTTTACATATTGAATTTCCTATTTCCAATTGGGTGTCCAATAAACATCTCTAACGTGTCCAAAAACGTGTGTGCAGTACTCTGTGTTGCACTTGTTCTGTTGTCTGCCAAGAACTTTTGATTTTACCCTACTCCCAAGTTAGTCTGCCAGTTTCTGTTGGTGGGAAATGTGAGGTGAAGGACTTTATTATTCATAGCAGTAGTTATGGCCAGATTATCAGCAATTATTCTATTTCCCAGAGCTTCAGTTCATATAGGATTATGGGAAAGGGCAAGTGATGCCTGTATATACAGTGAGTTGCATTATATGAGTTTAGGAAACCTTATATTTATAATAGGCAGTAAGTTTGCCTGGAGGCAGAAGATATTATTGCATAGGCATACTTTGGAGATATTGCATGTCCAATTCCAGATCACCACAATAAAACAAATCACATTTTTTGATTTCTTAGTATACATAAAAGTTATGTTCATAGTATACTATCATATATTATGTGTAGTAATAGCTTTATGTCTAAAAACTGCACGTCCTAGTAAAAAGTACTTTATTGCTAAAAAATGATAATGATCTTTTGAGCTAATGGAAAACTGATGCTGATAGACATGCTCAATGTAGGGTTGCCACAGACCATCAATTTGTAAAAAACTCAGGATCTGTGAAGCCCAGTAAGATGAAGCACAATAAAACAAGGTATGCCTGCACTGCGAAGTAAACAGAACTGCCTGTTGCTATAGAGTGATATGCATTCTGCTGTGTAAAGCTGTTCACTGTACAGGTAGTCTTGAAAAGATAGTCCAAAACAGGACACCCTGCTTGCAAGATATGTAGAAATGCAGGAAAATGCAGGAAACCATGTAAAATTGTCTTCCAACATAGTCTTCATTGTAATTAATGACAACTTTTACAGTTCCTCAGTCTAAAAAACTTTTTATGGCAGTTCTGGGAATTGAACATAGTGCCTTGTACATGCCAGCTATATTCCTAGCCCTTTATTTTATTTTAAGACAGGCTCTTGCTAAGTTGCACAGGCTGGCTTTGAATTGGTGATCCTTCTGCCTCAGGTACCTGGGATTATTGGTGTGTGCCACCACACTGAGCTTTTTTCCTTTTTTTTTTTTTTTCTCTCAATGCTGGAGATTGAACCCAGGACTTCATGCATGTTAGGCAAGTGCTTTACCATTGAGGTACATCCTGAGTCCTTTAGTCCAAAAACCTTTTAAGTCATTTTTTTTAAAAGAAAGCGGGGGAGGGGAGGGAGAGAGGGAGAGAGAGAGAAGCAATCTTTATTTAGTTTTTCATGTGACTTTTCATTCCTCAGACACTTCGTTGTGTATATGGTGCAGGGGTTTGAACTCGTGTCCTCGCAGTTGCCAGGCAAGCACTGTAACCGCTGAGCCACTCACTGCTCCAGCCCCTTTTTAAGTCATTTTTGACTCTTGTTTTTTTCTCTCACATTTCACATCCAGTCTGTTAAGAAATCCTGTTAGCTTCATCTTTAAAATATATCTTGAATTTTTTATTTCTCACTAGTTCACACAGCCTTAATCAAAATCACTGTCATCTGCCAATAAAATTTTTGCAGTAGGCAACTGTTTTATCTGCTTCTGATTGGTCTTTAATTTTACTCTTTTTCTCCACCCTAGGGGTCATATTAAAATCTAGGTCCTATCACGTCACTCCTGCACCTTTCCTTCTTACTTGGAGCCAGGGTCAAAGTCTTTATCCTCATTCATTTTAATATCCTGTGATACTGCTTGATCTAGTTCCCTTTAAACTCTGTGACCTCTTTCACTTCACCTTGTTCATTTTGCTGCAGGATATCTGGTCCTTTTGTTTCTCAAACATTTTAGCCATGCTCCCACTCAGGGCCTCTACACCTTCTTTTCTCTTTACCTGGAATGTACTTGCCTTGATATCTACATGGCTTATCCCCTAACTTTCTTCCCATGTGTACCTAAAGTCACCTTATGCCTTCCCTATATACCTAGATTAAACATTTCAACCTTTCCCATAGTTCCCCTAACACAATTTTCCAGGGAACTATCCATTCCCACTTTAATTTTATTCTTCTCAGCACTTAACCACTGTCTTCTATGCAGTGGATATTTGACTTGTTTATCTTATTTCAGTTACTCTAAAATGTAAACTCAAGAGGGTAGTTCTCCAATTTGCTTCTAGTTTTATTCCTATTCCCTAGATCAGTGCTTGGCACATTAGGAGCATTTAATATGTATTTATTGAATGAATGAATGAATGAGTCACTGAATGGATGTTACTTTAGCTTAAAAGGGAAGGAGTAAAACAAAAGACCATGTGCAGTTTTATTTTCCCCTTCTCTTTTCTTCCACTCCCTAAAAAGCAAACTTGATAGGAGTAAACACTCCGAATAACCCAATCTTCATAAACACGCAGTGCTTATGTGTGTTGGGATGTTGGCACTGTAGGTTTCTAGGATACCATAAACATTTTCTGCAGCAAGAGATTTACAGTTCCTTTGGGGAAGTTTTGAATCTAGATAATGAGTAGAGGCAGACATCTATCTTTCCTATGGAATAATAATTCTCAGTTGTGGGAGTAAGGTTAAATGGCCAGAAGTAAAACACCTGGGAAAAAACATACATATCTTATGTTCCTTTTCTTCAAATTTACTAGGAAAATTTCAAAGTTTACAGAAAAGTTGAAAGAATAGTAGTAAGTAACCTTATGCCTATCACCTGTACAGCTACTAATGATATTTTACCATATTTCCTGTATGCATTTTTATACTGTGTTGGTAATTCTGAATGAGCACAACATTAGAAGAATTGTTCATTTTCTTAGATGGGACAGTGGTACTATGGTTATATAGGATAATGTGTATGTTTAGGATGTATATGTGTGTAATACCATTAAGTATTAATGAGTAAAGTAATATAATGTCTACAACTTAGTTTTAGGAAGTTCACCACCAACAAGAAACATGTTGAGAAGCATGTTATTGTTTCTTTCATACTAGAATTAAATCAAAGAATTACACATTGCGTTTGGTTGTAATTTTCTTTTCTTTTTTGGTATTGGGGCTTGAATCTAGGGGGCTTAACCACTGGACAACCACCCCAGTCCATTTGTTCTTTCCTCCCTCCCTCCCTTCCTTCCTTTCTCAGTTTCATTAAATTGCTTAAGACCTTGCTGAGTTGCTGAGACTAGCCTTGAACTTGTAATCCTACTGCCTTAGCCTCCTGAGTTACTGAGATTATAGGTGTACATTATCACACCCAGCTGATTGTAATGTTTTTTAAAATCTAGAGTACCCCACCACCCTTAATTTTTAAATCCATGGTATTTACTCTAAATAATAAACAGATTCTAGCTCTTACGGGAAAATTCCCAGAAGTGGGATAGCTGGATCATAAGGTGGTTCCACACCTAGTTTTTTAAGGAGTCTCCACACTGCTTTCCAGAGTGGCTGCAACAGTTTGCAGTTCCACCATCAATGTTAGTGTTGCTTTCTTCCCACAACCTCTCCAGCCTCTGTTATTGTT
>PVKS010005884.1:0-66747 GCA_004027875.1 Aplodontia rufa
TATCTTCTCAGATCTTCAGTTTCTTCCTTAAATGTTCAATAGTTTTGTTGTAGAGGTCTTTTACTTCCTTTGTTAGATTAATTCCCAAGTATATTATTATTTTTAAGGTTATTATGAATGGGACAATTTCCTCATTCCTTTTTTGGCAGAATTGCTTTTGGAGTATAGGAAAGCTATTGATGTAGGGTGTTGATCTTGTATCCTGACACTTTGCTGAATTCATTTATAAGCTCTAGAAGTCTTCTAATAGAGTTTTTTGGATCTTCTGGGTATCGGATCATATCACTAGCAAATAGCAATAGTTTAATTTCCTCTTTTGCTATTTGAATCCCTTTGATTTTTTTTCTCTTGTCTGATTGCTCTGGCTAGGGTTTCAAAGACTAAACTGAATAAGAGTGGAGAGAATAGACAGCCTTGCCTTGCTCCTGAGTTTAGTGGGAATGTTTTCAGTTTTTCTCCATTAAGTATAACTCTAGCTGTTTGGTTTGTCATAAATGGCCTTGACAAAATTAAGGTAAGTTCCTTTGATCCCTATTTTCTCAAGAGTTTTAAGCATAAATAGGTGTTGGATTTTGTCAAGGACTTTTCTTTATCAACAGAGATGATCATATGTTTTTTAACCTTTAATTCCGTTTAATGATGAATTACATTTATTGATTTCCATATGTTGAAACATATGGAAACACCCCTATTTCTTAAAGGAAACTACTGTTAACTTTTTACTGATTTCTTATAATATACATACAGTAAAATACACAGATCTTAAATGTAAAATTCCTTGAGTTTTGATAAAAGTAACCATCAACCAAAACAAGGCATAGGGCATCGATGTCACCTCTGAACTTTCCAAAAAAATGAATCTCTCTCTCTGAAACAAACAAATAAACGACGACAAAAAAAAAAAAAAAAACATACAGAATTCTTCCCTCTAGGTTTTTTCTTTTTTTCTTTTTTTTGTACCAGGTATTGGACCCAGGGTCGCTTAACCACATCCTTAGCCCATTTTTATTTATTTATTTATTTTAGAGAGGGATAGTGAGAAAGAGAGAGAAAGAATTTTGTTTAGTTTTTCATGTGGCTTTCATTGCTCTGAAATATTGTGTGTAAATGGTGCTGGGGTTCAAACTCTGGTATTTGTGCATTCGCTTGCTGGTGCAAGCACCATAACTGCTGAGCCACCGCTCCAGCCCCTATTTATTTTTTAAGAGAGAGAAAAATAATTAATTTTATTTTCTCATCTGGTTTTTGTTTTCCTCCACTTAGTTGTGTATGTGGTGATGTGGTGGTGCCACCTGGGTCCTCACACATGCCAGGCAAGCACTGTACCACTGAGCCACTGCTCCAGTCCCAGCATTTAGTACTTTTACAGTGTTATGCAACTATCATCATTCACTATATAGTTTCAAAATGTTTTCATCAGTCCAACAGGAAACCCAGAATCTATTAAGCACTCAGTCCCCATTCCTCTCCCCTCCCTCCAGCATCTGGTAACCTCTAATCTTTTTTTTTTTTTTCAGGGCTGAGGACCAAACTAGCGCTAGGCAAGAGCTCTGCTGCCACTGAGCTAAATCCCCAACCCCTATTTTTTTCTTTTTTCTTTTTTTTTTTTTTTTTAAAGAGAGAGGGTCAGGTGCTGGAGCGCTTGCCTGGCATGCGCAAGGATGCAGGTTCAAACCCCAGCACCACATACACAATAAAATGTTGGAGAAACTAAGTCCACATAAAAAAACTAAATAAAATTGATTCTCCCCATCTTTCTGAGACGGTGAGAGAGAAGGAGAGATTCAATTTTATTTAGTTTTTCATTTGGCTTTCATTGCTCCGACACTTCATTGTGTACATGGTGCTGAGGTTGAACCAGATTCCTTGCATATGGAGGCAAGCGCTCCAGCCCCATCTCTAATCTACTTTATGCATCTCTGAATTTGCCTCTTTAGCTGTTTGATGTAATGGGATCATACAGTATTGCACCTTTTAATCTGACTTATTTTACTTAATGTGTTCTCAAGGTAAATTCATGTTGTGGCATGTATCAGAATTTCACTCATAAAAATTGTGGCAAGGTATAAAACAAAATTAATCATTTTAATTATTTTAAGTGTATGTTTACATTGTGCAACCATCCCCATCTGTCTCCAGAACGTTTTCCTCTTTCCACATCAGGTCTGTACACCTTTTTGTTGTTGTTGTTGTTTGTGTATTTGTATCAGGGATTGAACCCAGGAGTGCTTAATCACTGAGCCACATCCCCAGCCCATTTTTATTTTTTATTAAGTATGCTTTGAGGGGCTGGAGTGGTGGCTCAGTGGTATCATGCTTGCCTGGCATGTGAGAGGACCCTGGTTCAAGCCCCAGCACCACATACACAACTAAGGGTTGAAGCATTAGAACCAAATAAAGTTGATTTTTTTTATAGCTATTCCTTTCAGTACCAATTTTAGTCATAGTGTAGGGAATCCTGCTATGATGCTATCACGGATTAACAAAACTGGGGACTAGTGATAGATTTTAATCAGCAACACATTACTGCAATAGGAAAGGGATCCAGTATGAAGTGAATTCAACTTTGTACAGCTGTCCCTGAGCACTTTAAAGGGAGAATGAGGGGCTAGAGAAGGGAGTGAGCGGGATCTGAATAATTAAGTGAAAAATCATAAAAATCAGGGTGTTGGTCCATGTGAAATATGTCTGGGTTTGCTAACAGGGTTTAACTAGCACTTATTAAAGTTAACCTTCCCACAGAGGTTGGGACACAGGACCCGTCTTTAGGTGTTGGCTGGAACATACAGTAGATTCTTTTGGCAAGGATGCAGGAACTTTAATGGAGGATGGGGTCATCCTATGGGTGTGACCTTGAACTCTTAGAAACTATGTCTAGGTTAGTATTTTGTCCAAGTTGCTTGTAGACCAGAGCTGAGACCTAGTGGTAGTGAAACTGCCATTTGGTCAAGGAGAGAATCTTTCTCAATAATTGATACTTTAGCATCCAGCCCCTTTTCTCACCTCTAAGTAAGCATTCCCAACATACTTAATGATATAAATCACTTAAAAATTTCCTGTGTGCACTTATGATTGTTTTTATTATTCAGTTGTCTGCTTGATAGTTCTGATTATCTTCCCCCCTTGCATTATCTGCCCGTTCTGTTTGTTTGTTTGTTTGTTTGTTTGTACCAGGGATTGAACCCAGGGGCACGTAACCACTGAGCCA
This sequence comes from Aplodontia rufa, assembly GCA_004027875.1. Lineage (NCBI taxonomy): Eukaryota > Metazoa > Chordata > Mammalia > Rodentia > Aplodontiidae > Aplodontia > Aplodontia rufa. Next base: position 3,209 of record PVKS010005884.1, read on the forward strand.
CATCCCCAGCCCTTTTTATGTTTTATTTTGAGACAGGGTTTTGCTACATTGCTCAGGGCCTAAGTTACTGAGGTTGGCTTTGAACTTGTGATCCTCCTGCCTCAGCCTCCCAAGCTGCTGGGATGACAGGCGTGTGCCACCGCACCCGGCCCCTTTCTCCTTTAAATTGCTCCAAACTACCAAAGAAAGCATCAGCTCTCAAATGCATGTTCGGGAGCCTGGGCCTCCGCTGTCATCCAGGGTCTCCCTGGGTTGCAACCTGTGCTTCCTAGGTTCATGTTTTCCTGTTGCTTTTTTAATCCAGCCTCAGCAACTTATTAAGGCCCTTATGAAATCTAATGAGACTCTGTCTCAAAATAAAAAATTAAAAGGGCTGTGGGTGTGGGTTTAATTCCTGGTACTAAAATAAATAAAAGTACAAAATGCTCTTGCATCCAAGTTGATCTGTTATTCATCAAATTGTAAATGTTTGTTCAAGACTTCTGAGGGGAGGGGCTTGGTGGAGATTGAATCCATGCTGTGCACATGCTCCACCATGCTTAAGGGTCTTGATGGGCTAAAAGGGTAGCTCAGTAGTAGAGCACTTGTGTACACTGTATAAGGCCCTGTGTCTAATCCCAAGCACCAAGGGGGGAAGAAAGCAACTCTTGATAATTATGAGAAATCATAAAACATACCAGAGATAATTGCAGTTCACAAAATTTACCTGTTGATAACAAGGTACATCTGAATTTTTTTCATGTACTTTTGTTTTACGCGGGAGGGTTTTGGTGGTTGTTTTGTTTTGTTTTGTTTTTGTTTAGTGCTAGGGATTGAACCCAGGGCTTTGTGTATGCTGGGTGTTGTACTACTGAATCACATTTCAAGCCCTCTTTTTTTGTGTATTTTTTTTTTAATCTTGTATCGAACCAAGTCAGAAGATTTCTCTGCCATGGTTCTTTGTTCTGAGTGCTGTGGCACACACATCTGTAATTCCAGCAACTGGAGAGACTGAGGCAGGAGGATTGCCAATTCAAGGCCAGCCTCAACAACTTTGAGACCCTGTCTCAAAAGAAAAATAAAAAATTAAAAGGGCTGGGGATGTAGCTCAGTAGTAAAGTATCTGTGGGTTAAATCCCCAGAAGCAAAAAAAGATTATTTGCTTTTTTTGTGTGTGTGTGGTTGTGGTTGTACTGAGGATAGATAGCAGCCAGGGGTGCTCTACCACTAAGTTACATCTCCAGCCTTTTATTTTTTATTCTTGCTAAGTTGCTGAGGCTGGCCTTCAACTTGCAATCCTCCTGCCTTAGCTTCCTTAGTAGATGGGATTATAGGTGTGTGCCACTGTGCCTGGCACAAGCTGCATCTGAACTTTAAAGTGAGAACGAAAGTTTCTCAAACAAAGCTTGGCCTTAAACTGAAAGAGTTTAGTTTAGGAGGAAGGTGTAATAATGTCTGCACCTACTATGCAATAGATTCAATGAGTGGGAGGAGGGATGGGCTGACATTTGTAAAGCAAATAGATGCAAAGTTAACTGTCGGGGCTGTGGCTCAGCGTTGGAGCACTCGCCTGGCATGTGTGAGGACCCAGGTTCAAACCCCAGGACCACATACACAACTAAGTGTTGGGAGAAACAAAGGCCAGATTAAAAAAATAATAAAGTTGATTCTCTTTCCTCTCTCACTGTCTTCCTCCCTCTGTATAAAAAAAAAAAAAATGGGAGGAGAGCTCAGTCAGCCATTTTTCTTCAAACTATAAAAGGCTTTGGTAGATGCCTTTACACTTGTCACATTCAATCTGAGACAACCCTGCAAAGTTGCAAGTGTCCCCAACTAAGGCACAGAAATGTTCAGGCATAAGATTATGGCCACACAGCTTGTGGAGATTAAGTTAAGCCTGGATTCCAAGTCTACCAATTTGAGAGAGATGTAAAGTAAAAATAATGCCCAGTTCCCAGTAATAAACATTTTTGGAACTCAGGAATTGAGAGAAGCTGTGAGAGAATCAGGTTCCTGGCACCAATCTTGGCCTGCAGGCACACGCTTAGTCCCACCCACCCAACTTAATTCCTTACAGTTTCCTGTCCAAAAGTAGGGCTCCCAGATCTAACTGGGCCAGAAAGACCTCTCTTAATTGTTGATACATACAAGCATCATAATAAAAATTAGACAAGAGAGACTATGCCTTGATTTCAACTCTAATTACAAATGGTTTATTTAGTCTTTCTTAAAAAGTCCCCAGCATTATATTTCCAGCTTCTATGGCCCCCAAACACATCTTTATTCAAAAGATGGAAAATCCAGGGAACATGCAAAGTAGGGAAGAAGAAAACGCTGCAGTCACTAATCCCAACAATAAAGACAGCCCAGTCCTAAAGTTCATTAGGTTTGATACTTCTGTGCACTGTGTGCAGAGTAACCGTGGGGCAGGAGAAATCCTCACCTGAGGCCTCCACTACGACCTCTGGGTTTTCAAGACCACAGAATGCCAACATGGCTGGATACCACATGTGTCTCTTTGCCAGGTGGCTAAAAGAATCCTGGGATGAGTTTCCCCGAGGGGACAGGCCCAGCATGTGCCCTCCATTCTGGGGCATCCAGAGTGGGTATGGGTTCCTTTAAAAGGCTCTGGCATCTAAGGGACCCCATCTCTGAGGATCAGGTGGCTTTTCACATTTCTGCCTCCTCCATTTCCTTTAGTATAAAAAGTAGTTTAATTTTTAATTTCCAGCACCTTGCAGTTTAGGAACACACTTTGATAATACAGCTCTGCGCCTCCAGCACCAAGTCCTGCCTCCTCTTCCACACCCCTTCCCTGTGCCCCTTGCCTCTGCTTGTTTCCTGTCTGAACTCTGTTTTCCTTAAGTGCCCACTTCATTTCCTTATCTCACAAATCTATAAACCTGCTTCTTCCTTTCCAGAGAAAAAGGATTACCTTGTATGAGCTCCATCACCCACACTCTTGAAATATATCTGGAAAGTACCAGAAATGGATGGGGGGATCCTGGCCTCCCAGGACAGAATCAGGCTCGGAACACCCTGCTCCGGCCTGCTGCCACCTCAGCCAGTTACCACCAGAGCGGGGGACCCACTGGCGCACCTCCAGGGCTACTTGAGCTTGAAGCTTTTGCTACACTGGAGGGCACAGGAAGGGCCTGCTGTCGGAATGAATGCGCCTGTGACTGAGGAGCAGGGAAGAGTAAGTGAAGCAAAGGCCACCGAGGGCATGGGTAGGGCGTCTCGCCCCTGCACATGCGCCTGTGGATGGCCAGCAGGGAGGTGTAGGCAAACCGGAGGAACCTAGAATCTTGAACCTGTTTATGATCTGTGAAGCAGCTGTTAAACGCCCTTCCTTGGTGCCATTTGAGGCCATCACCAAAAAGTTTGCATTTGGATGGCATATTAGGATCCACGAGAAAACCTAGGAACATTTACTATGATGTGATGATTGTGGGTGGGGGCGTTTTGCCTTCATTTTAAGATCTGATGAGGCATTCTCTACTGCATTGTGATCCTGATAACTAGGATCTGAGTAGCAAGTGTCTTCATTTGTCGGCACACCTAAAATCAAATTGAATGTGTTTCCCTGTCCCTTGGCTTCCTGGGAAACTCAGGCTGTGTGTTGCGTTAAACTGGGTTTTCCCAGGATGGTTATTTGGTTCCATTGGCCATTCCACAGTGAGAACCCTTCAGGTAAGGTGCTGGGAGACACTGAGGGCCCTTGGTGCTTGTGGTGAGCACTGAGGATCCAAGCCAGGGTGGGGTGGGTGAAATGAAGTATCTGTGAGAGAGCACATAGCAGCTTGACCATGCTGCAGCCATGACAGGCTCCACTTTGACTTGTATTTTGGAGTAGGCCTAAGTTCTAGTTTACTAAGAACAAAGAACAACGTTTCATATCCACCAGATGAACTGACCCTTAGCAACAGCCAATCAGGAGCTGACAAGCCAATACCTAACATTCCAGGAACATACCAAACTGTATATGGTAGAAGTCCAAGAAGGGGTATAATGGCCAATAGAAATATGCCAAACCATGTATGTTAGAAGATCAACCAGTCATGTATACTGCTATGTTTGAATTTCCCGCTTCCGCCATGAGACCCTTTAAAAATCCCGCTGTACTAAGGTTCGTGGCTCTCTCCCTAGGTTCCCTGCATAGGTGAGGGAGGGAGCCCAGACTCGAGTTTGCAATAAAACGACCCTCGTGTGTTTGCATCGGATTTGGCTCCTTGGCGGTCTTTGGGGACTTGAGATCTGGGCAAAACACCTGATATCTTTCATTTGCTTCTGTTCACAGGTGCTGGGCCCTCACCCTCTGGATCCTGGGCTTCTGGACTCCATGCCTCCATCTCTCCTTCCACCCAAGAGGCAAAAGCAGGTTTGGGGCCTGAAAACCCTGAGAAGGAGAAACAGTGGGCTGGGCTAAGACCTCATAGGAGGGGAGAATGAGGCTGCTACCTCATCTCTCCACCTCGGGCCACTCGCTTCTGGGAACACCAGTCCCCACTTCTTCCAGGTTTTGCTGGGCGGTCCTGGCAGGATCGCGGGGCCTCACGGAGCGCGCCCAGGTGACCATAGGTCTCCCGCATCACGTCCCGGCACAGGGCCGTCTGCGCGGGCCGCAGACGCCCCCACTCCTCCGGGCAGAACTACACGGCCACCTCCGCGAAGGTCACCGCCTGCGGGCGGGTACATCCTTCAGGGGCAGCGCGTGAGACGTCCCCTCCGCTCAGCCGAGACAGGCTGAGGGACACGAGGCTATGCTATGGCTTTCCTGTGTCCAGGAGTCCATCAGGACCCAGCGTCCTGCCCTTGACCACGATGGCGCCTCTCTGGTCCGAAGTACAGGAGTGGAGGTGCCCGAAGGAGGCTGGGCAGCGCCAGGCCCGGCGAGAAGGGCGGCTGTGATTGGTCTTTCCGGAGCGGCCCGTTTGAAAGGCTGGGGTGGAGGAGCCGGTGGTCTGAAAGTGGCCCGAGCTGCCGGGACCTGATTCACTTTTCCTGGACAGCGACGGTGTAGGAAAAAGGTTCTCGCCTGGCACAACTGGCTCCTGCTGCTTAGGTGAGACTTCCTACAGGTAGGTGAGGTAAGTAGGAAGCCGAAGAGCGAAATAAACAGGACTGGGGATGCGACCCCAGAACGCGCTTGGTTGGATTCAATACCCAGCACCAAAAAAATTTAAAAAAGAAAATGTATTTAAATGTTATCTCACCCCACAGTGTCCCTTTTACTGTATTAAACAAACAAATAAAACCGTCTTCCTTACTCTTGATGAAATACGTGTTTGGTTTCTTTTTTCCTGGGTAGTGGTGGTGGTGGTGGTGGTGTTTTTAGGTGTTGGGTGTTGAACCCAGGCCTCCTGTTGTGTGCTGGGGAAACTCTACCACTGAACCACACTCACAATTCTTGTTTTTCCAGGTAAACCTGCTGCTTTGCACAGGGAACTTTGACTTGGGTAGCAAGCCAGGAGAGAGAACATATGCACAAGGGTTTTGTTTTTTTTGTTGTTGTTGTTGTTAGGATTTCTCCTAATTGAAGGGAAACAGCACTGACCACAGTATCAGGCTGGCTCCCCAAACTGAGGGAGAGCGTTGTTCATGTGAAAGGGCTATTCCCAGGGGAGGTGCTAAGGTTTAGGAATGTCAATTGTCTTTAGGTACATTTAAAGGTGTGCTATTCTTTGCCTCAGAGGGCACTTGAACTCTGGGGAAGGCACCTTGGTCATCATGGAACCAAATGTTCTTTTTCATAATGGGGATGGTAACCGGTATAAACATCTCTGTCTTGCGATAAGGATGAGCAAGAGTACATTCAGGGGACTGGAGGGATGGCTCTGAGGTTACAGTGCTTTCCTGGCATGCACGAGTTCAAACCCCACCAGCATGTACTCAACGAAGTCTAGGAGGAACGAAAGCCACAAGAAAAACTAAATAATAATTGTCTCTCTCTCTTTCTCTCTCACTGTCCCTCTCGCTTTAAAAAAAAAGGGGGGGTTGGGGATTTAGCTCAGTGGCAGAGCGCTTGCCGAGCATGCGCAAGGCCCCGAGTTTGGTCCTTAGCCCTAAAAAAAAAAAAAAAAGTAAACTCAGGTGGGAAATGGCAGGTTACAAGTTAATGGACCTGGGGATTTGCTGTTTTGATGGCTCCTTAACATTTTTCCCCTTTATGTTGTTTGCCCTTGGAGAATCACAGCAGGAGCATCCTGTCCCTAATGATGTACCTCTTGTCTGAAGCTGATAAAGTCGTTCAAGGAAAATAAGGACATCCTGAACTTTTACTACCTAAGAAGCTATGAGTTAAGGTGGGAGAAAGGAGGGGGAAACAAATAAAAAGGTTTGCTGTCAGGTCATGAATGCTCAGGAGTGCATTTGCCCTTTGTCCCTATGGTGATGTCTAACTATCTCAAACCTGTGATTTGCAAATCTGTTCTGTATCTGAATTAAAAACATCTTTGCTTTTATTTTAACTTCATCTATGATTTCTTGGTTCACATCTCCCACACTCAGAAGACATAGCTTTCACAATACTTTGAGAAATAGATATGTAAAGGGATCCCCAGCACCCTGCAGAACTCCATGATTGTGCTTCTCTGTAGACCAACATTACAGTGGGAACCATGGTAACTCGATTGCACAACTTAAATGCATTGGGAATAATCCAATCCAAGCGAGACAAGGGTCAAGTGTCAGCACTCAACCATCAAATGCAAAATGAACATAGTTACTGTGACAGGACACAGTAGAAGCAAAGCAACAATCAGAATAGTCTGACAGGTATAATCTGTGATATTTGCTCATTAGTTACTCCATGTTTCTAGAAGTGATGTAGATAGAAATCCTACTAAATTCTTACTTCATTTGTATCAGTAAAATGTTTTCAGGTTGACTAAACAATAGTCTAACTTGAATCATAAAAATAGAATCAATGGCTGGAGCCATGGCTCAGCGGTTGGAGCCAATTTGATGCATCTAAAATAATCGTGGTTTGGGCTGGAGGAGTGGCTCAGCAGTTAGAGCACTTGCCCGGCATGCACGAGGACCTGGGTTCAAACCCCAGCACCACATACTCAACTACCAGATGAAGAAATAAAATTGATTCTCCTCTCATTCTCTCCCTCTCTTTAAAAAAACAAAACAAAACAAAAAATAGAATCATCATATAGGAACAAACCATGATTATTTTATTTATTTATTTATTTTAAGAAAGAGAGCAAGGGGCTGGAGGTGTGGCTCAGAGGTTGGAGAGTTTGCCTGGCATGCACAAGAACCTGGGTTTAAACCCCAGCACCACATACACAACTAAGTCAGAGAAACAGGCCAGATGGAAAAATAAATAAAATTGATTTGCTGTTTCTCTCTCATTCTTTCCCTCTCTCTTTCTTTCTTTTTTTTTTTTAAGCAAGAGAGGGAGAGAGGAAGAGAAAGAGTTTTATTTATTTTTTCATCTGGCCTTTGTTTCTCCATCACTCAGTTGTGTATATGGTGCTGGGGCTTGAACCCAGGTCCTCACGCATGGCACGTAAGCACTTGAACTGCTGAGCCACTGCTCCAGCCCCTCCCTCTCTCTGAAAAAAAAAAGAGTAGAGAATTTTTATTTTTAATCTGGGTTTTGTTTCTCCAACACTTGATTGTATATGTGGTCCTAGGCTTCCAACCCAGGTCCTTTTGCATGCCAGGCAAGCGCTCTAAATGCTGAGCCACTCCTCCAGCCCAAAACCACGATTATTTTAGATGCATTAAATTCTTAAGATGTCTTGTCTCAGAGCCCAGTCAAATTCTCCAAAAATTAACATTTCTTAAGCTTAAAGTTTGATCATCCTTTATTGCTTGTGTATATAATCATTTACTGTGCATCTAGCAATACAATTGTATTTTTGAAATATTGATTTGCTCTGATGGGGATTTGATTTACCACGGTTTTCTGAATCTGGGGCTTTATACAGGTGCCAATCAATAATGTGCTGTACATACTTGATGCATGATAAAATGAGAAACTTTTCATCCTGTATAAAAAGAGCCCTGCTGGGCTGGAGCGGTGGCTCGGTGGTTACAGCGCTTGCCCATCATGTGCAAGTATACGGGTTCAAACCCCAGCAACCCACGTATACAACTAAGTGTCAGAGCAACAAAAGCCATGTGATAAACTCAATAAAAATTGATTCTGTCTCTCTCTCTCTCTCTCACTGTCCTTCTCTCTTTAAAAAAAAAAAAGAGCCCTGCTGAACGTGATGTAAATAAGGAACAATATTAAGCATGTTGAAAAAATAAAATGAAAATTAAAAAATTAAATCATGGCCCTTCAGAATTGAGTCCTCAGAATTGAGCCAGGTTATAGACCCAGAACTCCTTGAATGAAGTATAGGCCAGGTTGCTTCCAGAAAGGACCCTAGTATATTACTAAAAATTTAATATGGGGCTGGAGCAGCGGCTCACTGGCTGGAGCACTTGCCTGGGATGCATGGGGACCCGGGTCCAAACTCCAGCACAACACAACCAAGTTTTGGAGAAACAAAGGTCAGATGAAAAAATAAATAAAATTGATTTTCTAAAAACAAAAACAAAACTCATACTATTAATCTTCCTCCTCCCATCCTTCCCCAAAGAGATTTACAGGCTTTTATCAGGGTAACTGTACATTGGGGACACAAAAAGACCTTTTGAGGGGACTATTGAACACTGACTCTGAATGGACATTGGTTCCAGGAGACCCAAAACATCTCTGGGGCTCTCCAGTTAAAGTAGAATCTTCTAGAAGTTAGGTAATATCTCAGATCAACTCACAGTGGATTCCTGAATCTATCCTTTGTTCATTTACCCAGTTCCAGAGTACATAATTGGAATTGATATGCTTAGCAGCTGGTGAATCCCAATGTTGGTTCCCTGACCTTTGGAGTGAGGGGAGAATCGTGGTGTTAACAGTTTGAATATGAAGAGTCCCTCAAAGCTTCATGTGTTGAAGGCTTGGTCCCCAATCCAGCAATATTCAGGGGCTTTTAAAATGATTGGATAATGAGGGCTTTCAGTTCATCAATGGATTCAACCTTTCGATAGATTAATAAACTACTGAGAGGCAATGGAGACAGGAGGGGCATGGTTAGAGGAAATAGGTCACTAGGGGTGTGCCTTTGGGGACTACATCTTGTCACTCCCTCCCCCTGATTTCCTGGCTACCAAAAGCTGAGGAGCTTTCCTCTGTCACACACCCTTCTGCCATGATGTTCTCCCTCAGCTCCAAAGCAGTGGAGCTGGGGACAGTGAACTGAGACCTGAAATTGTGAGACTTTCCTCCTGTAAATTATTTTTATCAGATATTTTCTACAGTGACAAGAAGCTGACTAACATTAGGAAAGGCCAAATGGAAGTCATTAGAGCTGCCTCCACCCAAGAAGGCAGAGGGCTGGAGTGGTGGCTCAACGGCGCTTGCCCGGCATGCGCAAATATATGGGTTCAAACCCCAGCACCCACGTACACAGCTTAAGTGTCAGAGCAACGAAGGCCATGTGAAAAACTCAATAAAAATTTATTCTCTGTCTCTTTCTCTCACTGTTCTCTCTCTTAAAAGAAAAGAAAATGGTAAATCAAAAACAATATCCCATATTGGCCAAATTTTAGTGTTATATTGTGTGCCTGTATGAATACGTAATAACAAAACCCATCGTGATGGACAACTTTAATGCACTGATAAAAAATGTGAAAAAAATTCATCCCTGGTGGGATTGCAAAGATTATTGTCATGATCAAGGACTTGAAAGATGGCCAGGGTTGGAATTTCCATCATATCTCCATTCAGCTCTCCTATTGGGCCTCTGTGGAAGACAGGTGGATATTAGAGAATGACTGGATTATTTTAAGCTTACCAGAAGGCGATTCCAGTTGCAGCTGCAATATTAGATATGGTTTCATTGCTTGAGCAAATTAGCACATCTCCTGGGACCTGGAATGTATCTATTGATGTGGCAAATTTCTTTTTCTCCATCCCTGTCCATAAGGCCCACTGGAAGCAATCTGCTTTTAGTTTACTTTCTTAACCCAAGGATATATCAGCTCTCCAGTTCTATATCAAAATTTACTTTTGAGGGATCTTAATTGTGTTTCCCTTCCTCGAGAAATCATACTTGCCCGGCGTGGTGGCACACGCCTGTAATCCTAGCGCCTGGGGAAGCTGAGGCAGGAGGATTGAGAGTTCAAAGCCAGCCTCAGCAACTCAGCAAGACCATGTCTGAACATTTTAAAAATAAATAAACACTTGCTGGGGATATCACTCAGGGGTTAAGCACCCCTGAGTTCAATTCTCAAAACCAAAAGGAAAAAGAAGAAAAAAAATCATGCGGGTTAGACATGATAAGCATGAATAGCAACTACGATGGCCTTATTGGTAAGACATTTGTGCGTCAGAGAATGGGAAATAAATCAAACTAAAAGTCAGAGACTCAACCTCAGTGAGATTTCTAGGGGTCCAGTGGTATAGGGCATGTCAAGATATTCCTTCTAAGGGTTTCTACAAGGAGGCACAGAGCTATAGCAGTGGCTCAGCAGTTGGAGCGCTTGCCTGGCGTGCACAAGGACCTGGGTTCAAACATCTGCACCACATACACAACTAGATATCAGAGAAACAAAGACCTGAACAAAAAAATTAAATTGATTCTCCCTTTCTCTCTCTCTCTCCCTCTCTCACTTTCTCTCTCTCTTTCTCACTCAAAAAAAAAGAGGAGTCAGGAGGTACAGTGCCTAGGGGGCCTATTTGGAATTTGGAGGCAACGCATTTCCCATTTGGGTGTGCAACTCTGACCCCTCTCCCAGATGACCTAAAAATTACTAGTTTTAAGTGGCGTCCAGAACGGGAGAAGGCTGCAACAGGTTCAGGCTGCTGTGCAAGCTGCTCTGCCACTTGGGCCACAGGATCCAGCAGATCCAATGGTACTTGAGGTGCTACTGCAGACAAGGGTGCTATTTGGAGCCCTTGGTAGGCTCCTGTAGGTACATTTCAGTGGAGACCCTTAGAATTTTGGAGCAAGACCCTGCCATCACCTGCAGATAACTACTCTCCCTTTAAAAGCCAGCTCTTTGGGATCAAGAGGAAGGGCAGGGAAAGGGAAAGTACTGGGGACTGAATTAAAAGTTATACCCCAGGGGCTGGAGCGGTGGCTCAGCGGTTACAGCGCTTGCCTGGCATGTGCAAGTACGAGAGTTTGAACCCCAGCACCACATACACAATGAAGTCTCGGAGCAACGAAAGCCACATGGAAAGCTAGATAAAATGGATTCTCTCTCTCTCTCTCTCTCTCTCTCTCTCTTTCTCTTACTGTCTCTCTCTCTCTTTTAAATTAATTTTTATTTAGTTCTTCACATAGCTTTCACATGGTTTTCATTGCTCAGACGCTTCATTGTATACGTGGGTGCTGGGTTTTGAATCCATGTACTTGGGCATGCCAGGCAAGTGCCATAGCCACCAAGCCACCACTCCAGCCCCTGTCCCTCTCTCTTAAAAAAAAAAAAAAAAAGTTATACTCCAGCTCTTGGGGGTGTGGCAGGAAGGGAAGGGAGGGGAAGGGGAAATACTGGTGACTGAATTAGATTGTTACATCATTTCATGCTTTAATAATTATGTCATTGTGTATTATCATGTATATCTAAAAAGAACCAATAAAATGAAAAGAAAAGAAAAAGACAGCTCTTGGCGTACTGGACCTTAGTAGAAACGGAATGCTTGACCGTGGGCTGCCAAGTGACCATGCAGCCTGAAAGGCCCATCATGAACTGGGTGTTGTTTGACCACCAAGCCAAGAAAGTTGTATATCAGGGACTTGAAGAAGTTGCCTTCCCTAAAATCAGTGACTTCATTTAGGTCTGCAGATGCCCACTGAGTGATGGAAAGCAGGGTAACCGAAGGCATCTCTGCCTGCATTTCGTATCTCTCTCCTTTATTACCTTCAGCTTTGTAATCTGCTCAGCTCTGTATGTAGGCATATCACTTAAGGAGTGTTCATCTCAAAGCTAGTAATACAAGGCCTACTAGCCCTAAATTTTACCTAACCAATTTGTCCCCCCTTCAAGACTTCCAGGGACATCCAACTCTCAGCTTTTATACCATCCTTTTTCAGATTCCTGGAGTGGAGCCTAGAAATCTTCAGTGGTTGTTGCACACCTTCTAGGAACAACAGAACCTTTTTTTTTTTTAAAAAGAGGGGAGAGGAGTTGGAGTGGTGGCTCAGTGGTTTTGACGCTTGCCTGGCAAGCACAAGGACCCAGGTTCAAACCCCAGCACCACGTACACAACTAAGTGTTGGAGCAACTAAGGCCATGTGAAAAACTAAATAAAGTTGTTTCTCTCTTTCTCTGTCTCTCTCACTGTCCCTCTCTCTCTAAAAAAAAAGAAAAGAAAAGAAAGAAAGAGGGGAGAGAGAGAGAAGTAATCTTTAGTTTCTCGTGAGAGTTTCATTCCTCAGACACTTCGTTGTGTACGTGGTGCTTGGGTTTGAAATCGCGTCCTAGAACTTGCCAGGCAAGTGCCCTAACCACTGAGGCACCGCTCCAGCCCCAGAACAACAGAACCTTACGGACAGATCACCCCCCTGTGAGACTGCCACCCTAAGCAGGCGCAATCATTTCATTTCATGGGAACTGAATTGTCCCCTTCCTGGATCACAGGTCCCGTCAACATCCAAAGCTGCAAGTGGAAACTGCTTCTCAAGCAATAACTCCAGAGCCACCTCACAGAACCAGAACTGAAATAGTGATCAACCAGCCCGCAGTCTAAGAAGGCTTAATTATGCTTACCTCTTACCGCCTGCCTCTGTTTAAGCCTAAAGTTCCTGCCAGCTTGCTGTAGACAGCTGAGATGCTATATCTCCCTTTGCCTTCTCAATATGGCCATATGGACTAAACTTCTTTTCCTGATTTGCACCACTGTCTTTTCTGTTTGTCTTTTTTTTTTTTAAGAAAGAAGGACAGTGAGAGAGAGACAGACACAGAAAATCAATCTTTATTGAGTCTTTCACATGGCCTTCATTGCTCCATCACTTAGTTGTGTATGTGGGTGCTGGGGTTTGAACCCGTGTACTTGAGCATCTTGGGCAAGCACCGTAATCACCGAGCCACCACTCCAGCCCCCTCTGTCTTTTTGGACAAGTGGTTGGATCTAGTTTGTTGGAACCCCTGGTGTCAGGTCTCTGGTCCAGGATTTCTGGGCATGCACAGAAGCCTTCCATTATCAAATTGAAGGGGAATACATGATCAGGTCCAAGCAGATCCTGAAGGAACAAGGTAGTTACATAAAGAAGTAGCCCAAATTTCGATGGTTTCTGCACCTGAATTGTGTGTAGGGCGAATCCTATCCAGAGTGTCTGTGCCAGTAATGGCAAAACACTGCCCCTGCCAAAATGGAAGAAGTCCAACGCAATCACCTGTCTCCAGCAGCTGACTGATCAACCCAGGGACTGGTGGCATCGTATCATGGGATCAATGTTGGTCACTGTTACTGACAGATTGAGCACTCAGTGGTGGCATAGCCAAGTTGGCCTTGGTAAATGGAAATCCATGTTGTTAAGTCCTTGCATAACACCACCATCTCTGCCACAATGATCGCTTGGTTCACAAGGCTGTTTGGTGATGACACAGTTGGGGGAAAAGGCTGACTAGTCTCCACAGGACAGGTCATCCTATCCTTCTGATTATTAAAAAACACCCTTTGAAGAGCATTCATATGGAACACAGATATCTCCACATCCTTTGCCCACTCAGATTATCCACATACTTCTGTCCCAAATTTTTGTCACCAATTTCCCAAACATGATCTTTCCAAATCCCTGACCATCCAGCCAAAACAATGGTTCTGCCAAAGCCATATCTGTGAGGGGCTGGACAGGTGGCTCAGTGGTGGAGCACTTGCCTGGCATGCACAAGGGCTGAGGTTCAAACCTCAGCACCACATACACAATAAGTATCAGAGAAACAAAGGCCAGATGGCAAATTAAGTAAAATTGTTTCTCTCTCTCTTTCTCTCTCTCTCTCATTCTCTTTCTCTCTCTTAAAAATAAATAAAAAATAGGGGCTGGAGGGGTGGAGGCTCAGTGATTATGGCACTTGCCTGGCATGAGTAAGGACCCGAGTTCGAACCCCAGCACCATGTACACAACAAGGTCTCAGAGCAACAAAAGCCAGATGAAAACCTAAAGCTATCTCTCTCTCTCTCTCTCACTGTTCCTCTTTCTTTAAAAAAATAAATTTTAAAATTTTAAAAAGCAATGCCGGATGCAGCCAATTGGTAGTTTTGTGTTTTTTTTTTTAAAGAGAGAGGGACAGTGAGAGAGACAGAGAAAGAGAGAAACAACTTTATTGAGTTTTTCACATGGCCTTAGTTGCTCCAACACTCAGTTGTGTACGTGGTGCTGGGGTTTGAACCCGGGTCCTCGTGCTTGCCAGGCAAGCGCTGAAACCACTGAGCCACCGCTCCAGCCCCAATTGGTAGTTTTCTGTCTGTCTGTCTGTTTTGTGCCAGGGATTGAACCCAGGGGTGCTTAACCAGTGAACCACATCCCCAGCCCATTTTTATTATTTTTATTTTGAGACAGGGCCTCACTAAGCTACTGAGGCTGGCCTTGAACTTGTGATTTTCCTGCCTCAGTCTCCCAAACTGCTTGGATTATAGGTGTGCATCAATGTGCCCAGCTCACACATAGGGTTTGTTGTTGTTGTTGTTGTTGTTTGAGAGAGAGAGAAAAAAAGAGATAATTAATTTTATCTATTCATCATTCATCTGGTTTTTGTTTCTCCAACACTTAATTGTGTATGTGGTGCTGGGGTTCAAACCTGGATCCTTGAACATGCCAGGCAAGCGCTCAAACCACTGAGCCACTGCTCCAGCCCACTGAGTGTTGCTTTTGATCAAAGAACTCACTTTGTAGCCAAAGAAGTGAGACAGTTGTTTCAGGTTTGTAAAATTCACTGACCAGTGATTTTCATCATCCCTGCAGCATCTGGCTTGATAGAATGGTAGATTGGGCCTTGGAAGTCACAGTTACAGCAGTTAGCTTACAATACTTTGTGGAGCTGAGGCAAGGTTCTCCCAAAAGCTGTACATAAATCAGCATCCAACTTAGATGCTTCTTGACTTACCATAGGGTCATTTCCTGATAAACCATTGTAAATTCAAAATATCATAAATTGAAAGCATTTAATGTTAGCCTGCCAAATATGGTTTAGCAGTACAATGTGTTGTAGGCTACTATGTGTTTACTTTCGTGATCGTGTGACTGACTGGAAGCTGTGACTTGCTGCCCTTTCCAGCATCATGACAGAATATCACCCTGCATATCGCTGGCCTGGGAAAAGATGAACATTTGCAATTTGAAGTATGCATTCTGCTGGATTCATAATGCTTCTGCACCCTTGTAAAGTTGAAAAATCAAAAGGTGGGGCCATAATAAGTTGGGAACTGTTATGGTTTGAATGTGAGGTGTCCCCCAAAAGCTCACGTGTGGCAGTTCAGGAAGGCTGAATGGTTGGGTTTTAAGGGCCTTAACGCAATCGGTGAGATAGGGATTAACTGGCAGCTGTGGGCTGGCAGGGTGTGGCTGGAGGACGTGGGTCACTGGGGACATGCCTTTGGGGTATATATTCTGTTTCTGGTGTGGACCTTCTCTTTTTGCTCTGCTTCCTCATGTGACGCCTTGGGCTCTCTGGAGCCATGCCTGCCATCTCTTTGGGCCCCAAGGAAAGGAATCAGCCTTCCATGAACTAAGACCTCTGAAGCTGTGAGCCCTAAAATAAACTTTTCCTCCTAAAATTGTTCTTGTCAGGTCTGTTCGTCACAGTAACAAAACGCTGACTAAAGGCCTAGAGTGGTGGCTCTATGGTTACCACGCTTGCCTGGCAAGTGTGAGTACGTGAGTTCGAACCCCAGCACCACGTACACAACAGAGCGTCCGAGGAATGAAGGTCACATGAAAAACTAAATAAAAATTGCTTCTTTCTCTCAATGTTTCCTCTTTCTTTTCTTTCTTTTCTTTTTTTTTTAAAAGAGGACAGTGAGAGAGAGAGAGAGGAAGACAGACAGAGAGAAACAATTTTTATTGAGTTTTTCACATGGTTTTCATTGCTCTGACAGTTGTGTACGTAGATGCTGGGGTTTGAACCCATGTACTTGCACATGCCAGGCAAGCGCCGTAACCACCGGGCCACCACTCCAAACGTCTTTCTTACAAAAACAAAAACAACTGACTAAAACAGGGATTGTCTGCATATGGTATTGTTTGCCCCATAGCCAGGATTCATGGGTCCAGAAATCAACGGGTGGAAATGGGAGTGACATAATTCGTCATTACTCCTGGTGAGCAAAGTAACAGTTTTTATTCCTGATTCTGAAATCTTATGCTCTTGGTCTTAGGTCTAGGTCTAGATCTAGGTCTATGATATTCTAGGCCTTAGTTCTAGAGGTGGGGTGGATGCTTCCACCAGGAGACACAAGAACAATTCCATTGAACTAGAATTTAAGACAGCCACCTGGTCACTTTGGGCTCCTCATGCCTCTGAGTAAACAGGCTAAGAACAAACTTAGGGTGATGACTTATCTAGATTACCAAGGAGCAGTTGGACTGGGGGTAGGGAAGAGTATGTCTGAAATATAAGTGGTCCTTTACGGTGTCTCTTGCCCTGCGAATGGGAAATATTAATGGGAAATCACAACAGCCCAATTCAAGCAAAACTACAAATGTCCAAGACTCTGCCGGAATGAAGATTTGGGACCACGCTGGAAGATAAAGATCCATGACCTGCTGAGTGCTTGTTGAAGGTAAATGCAGTACACTATGGGTAGTAGAAGAGGGTAGTTAAAATATTGGGCCGGGGTATGGCTTAGTAGTAGAGTGTTTGCCTAGCATGTGTGAGGCCCTGGGTTTGAACTCCAGCACTACCACAAAAAAGAAAAAAGAAAAAAGAAAGAAAGAAAGGAAAGGAAAGCTACTATAAATACCAGCTATGAGGGCTGGAGCGGTGGCTCAGCCGTTACAGCCCTTGCCTGGCATGCGCAAGGACCCAAGTTCAAACCCTAGCACCACATACACAACAGCGTGTTGGAGCAATGAAAGTCACATGAAAAACTAAATAAAGTTGATTCTCTCTTAAAAATAAATAAATATGTACATACATACCAGCTATGGGTTTGGGGTATAGCTTAGTGATAAGTATTCACCTAGCATGTGTGAAGCCTAGGGTTATTCCCCAGTCCTCGGATGGATATATAAATATAAATATACTCACTCTGACCTTGTGACCACAGAAATGAGGACTGTGGTTATCATAAGTATTTTCTTATTGTTTTGTTAATAATTTATATATGTTAAGCAATATTTTGTTTTCCATTCCTCTCTTGTTTTATCGTGTAACAGTAAGTTTGTTAGATTTATATCAGTGCTTAAGTGTTGTTAATTTTACATCATAGTATTTCAGTTAGATGATGTCAGAAGAGTGAACATCACCTAAGGACTTTTTTTCTGGGGGAAAGAGTAGTGTGTTTTTGTTGATAAACAGAACAGTTATCTCATCTTAGGTGGAACTACTACCTCAATATTGTCTTTATTTGCAGATATGATTTAAGTAGGTATGTATGGATACCAAGTTGACAAGGGCTGTACTCATGATGACTCATTTTAGATGTCAATTTCAGTGAATTAAGGAATACCTAGAGAGCTGCTAAAACATCATTTTTGACATATTTGTGAGGGAGTTTCCAGAGGAGACTGACTGGTGTATGGGTCAGAGCTAAGTGGGGAAGATCTATGCTCAATGTAGGTGGCACCATCCCATCAGTTGGAGGCCAGAGGAACAAAAAGACAGAGGATAGCCAAATTGATCTCTCTTTCCTGGAGTTGATATATGCTTTTCTCCTGCCCTGGGACATTAGAACTCCAGGATCTCCAGTTTGGACTTCAGAACTTACACCAGTGATCCCTCATGTTCTCATGCCTTAGGACTGGGACTGAGCCACCCTACTGGCATCCCACAGCCTCCAGTTTGCAGAGAGCCTGTCATGGGACTTCAGCCTCCATTAACATGTGTGCCAATTTCCCTAATAAATCCCTTTTATCTATCCATGTATCCCATTGGATGTTAAAGGGAAATAATTACTACTGTCAGGTCTGGAATTTGATGTTACCCTATTTACAAGTTAATAGTCTGTTACTGTTTTTCACGGACACTGGTAGAAAACAAGAGATATCTGGGTCAGAGATAATTGGTTTCTTTTGCCTCCCAAGTCTCCCAGAGTCCAAATGGATGCACTAGGCATACAAGGAGTTGCATTGTAGGGGAAGAACAAGAAGCTTGTTTTTTTTTTGTTTGTTTGTTTGTTTTTTAAGAGAGAGGGACAGGGACAGAGAGAGAGAAAGCAAGAATCAATTTTATTTTTTCATGTGGCTTTTGTTGCTTCAACTTTTCATTGTGTATGTGGTGCTGGGGTTCGAACCCACATCCTCGCACATGCCAGGAAGGCACCTTAACCATTGAGCCACCACTGCAGCCCAAGACCTTTATAGTAAGTGGTAACCAAGCTACTCTTTCCCAGTTGGAGAAATTACCTCTCTCTCAAGGTCGCCTGCTACAAACATAGCCCTGAGAAAATGGCCTGGGTAGAGAATTGATTTGCTTATTTATTTAAATTTTTGTTGTTGATTGATGATTGATTCATGGTACTGGAGACTGAACCCAGTAGTGCCTTACCACATTCCCAGTGCTCTTCATTTTGAGACAGGATCTCACTAAGGGGCTCTATCTTGAGTCAGTGAATGAGCTCAAGTGTGAGAATTTTTTGAGGACAGTCTTGCATTTTTTAAGACAGAGGGACAGTGAGAGAGAAAGAGAGAAACAATTTTATTTAGCTTTTCATGTGGCCTTCGTTGCTCCAAGACTTCGCTGGGTACGTGGTGCTGGGGTTCGAACTCGCGTCTCGCACATGCAAGGCAAGGGCAGTAATCGCTGAGCCACCGCTCCAGCTCCCAGGCTTGCATTTTTGGCACCCTCACCGGAGTGTGCAGGAATGTGAGGCACCCAGGCAGAAGTATCTCCTAACACCCTCCTCACAGGGTTCCTGTAAGCATTAGATTGGAATGTATAAAAAGTGCTTAATAAAGTACATAGCACACCATAAAAGCTCACTAAAGTGGCTATTAACAATATTGCAGTAGGTCAAAGAATAACCAGAAGTGGGCACAAGTGTAGGTTACTGCTTCAAAAAACTTAATTGAAAAAAAAAGGAATTTAATTGAAGCCCAGTGCGGTGGCACACGCCTATAATACCAGCGTCTTGGGAGGCCAAGGCAGGAGGTTCACATGGTGAAGACCAGCTGCAGCAACTTGAAGACTCTGTCTCAAGATAAAATAAAAAAGACTGGGGACGCACCTCAGTCGTAAAACACCCCTGGGTTCAATGGAAGGAAAGGGACAGAGGAAAAGAGAAACTGAAGAAATTTAGCTGAAAATAAGAGATGGAGACAGAGGCCAGAGGTAAAAGTTTGTCATTAAAGACAGATCTTAGCATATTTAAAGGCTGGACTGTGTCAGGACAACAGAGGGACTGAAACCTCTTTACCTCTTTAGGTAAACAGGAGAGAGGAGTAATAGATGGAGCAAAGTCCAAGGGAGTAGATGTGGAAGAAATCCAGGCACAGCTGTATTGATGAGCATTGCATATGAGGAAGGGACTTGTCCTGAAATGCCAGGAAGTAAGTCTGAGCCAGTGGTTACACGGGCAAATTTAGAGTCAGGGTGAGGAATGGAACGTTGAAGGAGTTCCTGTTTGCTGCTTTGTTTTCTTAGTGAAGGAGGTACTCCAGTTAAGGATATCTGGAAAACAAATACTAGATCAACTGAGGTTGGAGATCAGGGAACGAATTGTGTCTCTCCTTTCAACAATACTGATTTTTTCCCCCTGTATGGTTTATATTTAGGCATGAAGGCAGATGGGGGATTAACCCAGATTAAGACCAAGTATTAGTTAATTATTTTGCTTGCGAGTAAAAGAAACTCAAACTATCTTAAGCAGAAAGAGGAATTTATTGGAAAGATTGCATGGTGAATATGAGACCAGGTCATAGCTGGAATGGACCTTGGGACTAAAATGCCTTAGTGAGGCTAGGAAGTTACCTCTTGTCTCTGTTCTCCAAAGACCACATGATGGAATTTAGCTACCAATGGCTCCCAAGTTTTATGAATTACAATCCAGGTCCAAAGGCAGTTATAAAGTTCCACCAGGCATGGCAGTAAATGCCTTATGATCCCAGCTACTCTGGAGGCTGAGGGAGGAGGAAAGCAAGTTTGGGGCCAGGTTAGCAAGACCTTGTCTAAAGTTCAAAACAAAAAAATAAAAGGGCTGGGGAAGTAGCTTAATGGTAGAGTACTTGCCTAGTATGTGTGAGCCCTGGATTCAAGCCACAGAATAAGTAAAATGATGATACCTATGTGAGGAAATACTTGGATTAGTTTAGTTACAACAGGGGAAAAAGCTGGTTTTTATCACAGGAGGCTCAGTAGCCATCCCAGTTATGTCTCTGTTATGGCAGGGTAGGTCCCCTGGTCTGGAAGCCTGGATGGCCATCAGAACAGTGAATTTCTTCAGTCAAGGAACCAGATTTACATTTGGTAAACAGCAAGTCCACAATAGTTCATTCATCAGATATTTTAATGAGTCCCAATCTGGTATGACCCGGCCCGGTAGGTAGCTCATCATCCAAGGAGAAACAAACAGTTACAACGTGACTTGCTAAATACCTGAACAGGTCATTACAAAACTGTGTTCCCCAGAAGCTCCCCAACTCTGGGGCTGAGATCAGGACTGTAGGAAGAAGTAACCAGGGTAAGAGAAAGACCCACTGCAGCTGTTGAAATGAGTCATGTTGGTGCAGCTGCCCAAGGCAAAGTGGTAGGCCCCATTCACATTTAACTTTGTAAAGCTCTACTGAGGACCTACCTACTCTAGTGGGTGCTGTGGAGACATAACAAAGATTAAGACACACGGCCGCCTCGACCCCTTTGGAAATTAGAAGGGAGACAAGCATGGACATAATTTGATGAGTCTCTTCTTTGTGTTCAGTTACCTACCTGTCTATCCTCCTTGAATGGCCTCACTTTATGAAAAAATGATCACTGAGGTCTCATGGAAAGTTCTGTGCCAATTCACATGAGAATCAGTTCTCCAGAAGTTTTCAGCCACTACTTGCCTGGAGTAAATCAAAGTCCACCAGATGAAGTACAATAAGCCAGTTCCATTTTTACCTCTTACTGCTAGACCACAGGTTCCCTGCTTTTCTTTAAAATCAGTCTTTCTGCCAGGCACAGTGGTATGCCTGTAATCCCAGTGAGGCTGAGACAGGAAGACTGCAAGTTCTAGGCCAGCCTTAGCAGCTTAGTGAGGCCCTACACATCTTAGACTGTCTCAAAAAAAAAAAAAAAAAAAAAAAAAAAGTGCTGGGGATGTGGCTGAGTGATTAAGCACCCCTAGGTTCAATTCCTGGTACCAAAAAAAGAAAAAAGAAAAAAGAAAAAAAAAAGGGTTGGGAATGGTGATGTAGCTCAGTGGTAAAGGATCCCTGGCTGAAATCCCCAGTACCAAAAAAAAAAACAAAAAACAAAAAACAAAACTTAAGTGAGCTTATGTCTCACACCCAACAAGAACCAATTTTCCAAACACAGGGTAAAAAAGACAGCCTATCAAATGACATTTAGAAAGAAAGGTTAGGAAATTTAGAGGTCTGCAATTCAACAGAGCCCTGATACAGTGCAACTGCCCCCAAATCAATGCAACCTAGAGCTGTTAAAACAAGGATAGACCAGAGTTGAAGAGCATGCACCCCCAGTGCTGTCTTATTTTTGTATGACCCTTTAAACACTGGAAAACAGAAGAAAAAAAAACCACAGCGATTAGGAGAAAGATCACATGTGGGAATTGAAACCATGTCTTTAAAGAATGATTGACCAAGCCAGGTGTGGTGGCACTACCTCTATTTCTAACTACTCAGGAGAGTAAGGCAGGATTGCAAATTTGAGGCCAGCCTATGGGATTTATCAACCTTGTCTCAAAGTTAGAAGGGGCCAGGGCCAGGGGATTACACTTATAATTCCAACTACTGGGAGGCTGAGGTGGAGGATTGCAAGTTCAAGGCCAGTCTGGGCAATTTAGGGAAACCCTGTCGCAAAATAAAAAGCACTAAGGGCTGGAGATGTAGTACAGTGGTCAAGAGCCCCTGGGTTCTATCCCCAGTACCAAAGTGGGGGGGGGGGGATTAACCAGGGCTGCCATAGAGATGAAGTATTAAACCCATTCTAGACCAGATGTACTTAACCCACTAAAGAAGAGCACTATCCCACAATGAAATGACCTGCCTTGTGAGGTAGTGAGCTCCCTGGCAAGGGAGGTTTCCAAGCAAGCAGTAGATCACTTGGCAGGAGTGGTACGAAGAGTGGGCTTTTCAGCCTGGTTTGGAGAAAGAAGCAGAATATGGGAGGTCCTGCCCCTACAAATGGGATTCTGACTGCATGCAAGGGGACAGGTAATCCCTGTATATGCACAAACTAAAAAAGCAGCCCTCAAAATAGATGAAGAGAATCTTCAGCCCTGATATTTGCTCACATAAATTATTTTAGGATAGGGTAGCTTAGAAAACTTGAACGAAATGATGTCACCTCTCCTAATGGGACTGTTTTAGACACAGTAAGGCAGCCAGTGTGGTAGAATACACTAAAGATCAGGTATGTGAAGCCAGAGACCTGGGTTTTAGTTCTGGCTCTGCCCTGTGTGACCTAGGACTCCTCAGTGAAATGAAAGGAAGTACACAGTCCTTCCCATTCTAAAGGGCACTGCCCTTTTGGCTGGGCCCCCCTATAGCAGATCTAGGACTACAGTTTTGGGCCTTAGGGATACACTTGTGGACCGCCAAGGACCACCTCTGGCGGAAGCATCGGCCACACTCAAGGCAGGGGAAAGGCTTCTCCCCAGTGTGCAGCAGTTGGTGCTGCGCCAGGTGGCTCCACTGAGCAAAGCGCTTGGAACAGAGGTCACAGGCATAGGGCCGCTCGCCTGAGTGCACGCGCCGGTGACTGGACAGCAGCGAGGGGTAGGCAAAGCGGCGGCCACAGTCTTCGCAGGCGTGCAGCTTCTCCTCCGTGTGCGTGCTGCGGTGTATAGCTAGGGAGCCGCTCCTCCGGAAGGCACGTCCGCAGTCAGGGCAGGGGTAGGGCTTCTCTCCCGTGTGCAGGAGCTGGTGCTGCAGCAGTGTGCTGCGCTGGGAGAAGCGGGCTTCACAGTGCTCGCAGGCATAGGGGCGCTCCCCAGAGTGCACGCGCCGGTGGCTGACCAGGCGAGAGGACGAGGAGAACCGGCGCTCGCAGTCCGGGCACGGGTACGGCTTCTCGCCGGTGTGGATGCGCTGGTGGATGACCAGGGCAGTGCGCTGGCGGAAGCGGCGGCTGCACTCGACGCAGGTGTAGGGCTTCTCGCCCGTGTGCGTGCGCTGGTGGATGGCTAGCAGGGACGGGTAGGCGAAGCGACGCCCACAGCTAGGGCACTGGTGGGGTTTCTCGCCTGTATGTGTGGTCCGGTGATTGGCCAGGGACCGGCTCCTGCGGAAGCAGCGGCCACAGTCAGGGCAGTGGTAGGGCTTCTCGCCCGTGTGGATCACCTGGTGCTGAGAGAGGTTCTTCCGCTGGGAGAAGCGTTTGCCACACTGGTCACAAACATAGGGGCACTCACCGGAGTGTGCCCGCCGGTGACTGACCAGCAGGGACGGGTAAGAAAAGCGGCGCCCACAGTCTGGGCAAGGGTAAGGCTTTTTCAGATTCTGGGCACACTTGTGGCTCTCCAGGGCTGGGTGATCTGGGAAGGTGCAACCACAGTCAGGGCAGATGGGGCCCCCAGACGTCTGCCTGGGGATCAGTCGGGGTTTGCTGGGCCTCCGGCCTCGTTTGCCTTTTCGGGGTGCCTCCTTAGGTGGGAATACTTCCTTCTCCCCATTCTTCTTTCTGGTTTCTACAGGGACATGGGGAGAAATTAATTTAACAAATACCGGGTTCTTGCTCGTACAATGTTATAAGTTTTAAGATCCACAGACTCAGCCTCTATCCTCAGTTGTGCCAGTGACAGCTAAGTGTGACATTACGGAAATGTGAGGATTATTATAGGAACCCCTCAAACAGCTTAGAGAAGTCAGGGAAGATTTCTTGGAGGAGTTTAAGCTGACTTTTAAAACAATGTTTTGCCAGGGGTGGTGGCCCATGCCTGTAATCTCAGCAACTCCGGAGGCAGAGCCAGGAGAATTGACAAGTTTGAGGTCAGCCTCAGCAATTTAGTCAAGTCCCTGAGCAAGCAACTTAGTGAGACCCTGTGTCATTAAAAAAAAAAGGGGGGGGGGGCTGGGAATATGTAGTTCGGTGATAAAGTGCCTCTGTGATCAATCCCTCATACTGAAAACAAAAACAACAAAAACAACCTGAACATTTTTAGAGGCTAGGGTGTAGTTTAATGATTTTTTTTTTTAAAGGAAGAGAGGGAAAGAGTAAGAGATAGAGAAAGAATCAATTTTATTTATTTTTTCATCTTGCCTTTGTTTCTCCAACATTTAGTTGTGTATGTGGTGCTGGGGTTCAAACCTGGATCCTTGCACAGGCCAGGCAAGCGCTCCAACCTCTGAGTCACTGCTCTAGACCAGTTTGGTGATTTTAAAATGTAACAACACAGGAACATAGAGAAGTTTTACTCCCACCCTTGTCCGAGTTTACTTGTAGAAACCATGCTAATTAATTTTTTCCAGTATTTTTATACAATACAAATATTCTCTTCCTGTACCTTTCTTACATAAAAGATAACATTTTATACATACTGCTGCATCTTCATTTTTTTCCCACTTAGTATATTCTAAGGTTCATTTTATGTCAGTACATGTCCTTTTCTATTTTAACACAGTTGTATAAAATTCCACTGTGAATGATCCATAGTTTATTTAACTTCGCTTATATATATTTTAGGTTCAGGGTCTACCCAGACCCAGGTAGGCAAGCGCTCTACCACTGAGCTATACCCCTATCTCAACTTAGTTAATTCTTTTTTTTTTAAACAATTTTTATTTAGTTTTTCATGTGGCTTTCATTGCTCCAAGACTTCGTTGTGTACATGGTGCTGGGGTTTGAACTCATGTACTCATGCATGCTGGGCAAGCACCATAACCGCCAAGCCATAGCTCCAGCCCCAACTTAGCTGATTCTTAAAAAATTAATAAAAATAATGGAGTATTAGAAAGCCTGAAATGGCAGACCAGGCAGAAGAGACAGCATGAAGTTCCAAAGCTCCACGTGCAATATTGCACAGGCTTTGAGGTCTTATTTAAAAAAGTATAAGGAGGCTGGAGTGGTGGATCAGTGGTTAAGGTGCTTGCTTGGCATGCACAAGGACATGGATTCAAACCCCAGCACCACCTACACAATGAAGTGTTGGAGTAACGAAAGCCGCATGAAAAACTAAAGTTGATTCTCTTTCTCTTCACTGTCCCTTTCTCTTTAAAACAACAACAACAACAACAACAAAAATAGTACAGGGGCCAGAGCAGTGGCTCAGAGGTTACTGCACTTGCCCCGCATGCGAAAGTACACATGTTCAAACCCCAGCACCCACGTACATAACTAAGTGTTGGAGTAACGAAAGCCATGTGAAAAAAAACTCAATAAAAATTGATTCTGTCTCTCTGTCTCTCTCACTGTCCCTCTCTCTTTAAAAAAAAAAAAAAAGTATAGGTAGGGGATGGACCGGTGAGGAGTGGTGGCTCTGCTTAGAGCACTTGCCTGACATGCATGAGGACCCAGGTTCGATCCCCAGCACTCTGTATCCAACTAAGTGTTGGAGCAACAAAAACCAGATGAAAAACTAATAGAATTTATTCTCTCTTTTTTTTTTTTTTATGAAAGAGGGGACAGTGAGAGAAAGAGAGAAGCAATTTTTTATTTAGTTTTCCATGTGACTCATTCCTCCGACACTTCCTACACTTCGTTGTGTACGTGGGTGCTGGGGTTTGAACTTGTGTATTCCCGCGTGATGGGCAAGCGCCATAAGTGCCGAGCCACCGCTCCAGCCCCTATTTTCTCTCTTTAAATAAATAAATAAATAAAAAGTACAGGAAGCTAGGCACAGTGACACATGCCTGTAATCCCAGGGACTTGAGAGGCTCAGACAGGAGGATCACAAGTTCAAGATCAGCCCCAGCAACTTTGCGAGGCTGTCTCAAAACAAAACAAAACAAACAAACGGAAAAAGAGAGAAAGGACTGGGGATGTGGCTCAGTGGTTGTGTCACTAGGTTCAATTTGTTACGGAAAAAAAAAAGTGTACGCAAAAATGGAAACAAATGAAGCATAAACTGATGGTTCTCGAACTTTACTGTGAATAGGATCATTTGAACAGGTTGCCTGGCCCTGCTGCCAGTTTTGAATTCAGCAAAACTAGGGAAGGGTCCAAGAATTTGCATTTCTAACATGTTTCCAAGTAATGCTGCTAACCTGGAACTCTGGAACCACATTTTAAGAATCACTGCTATATGGGGATGGAGCTACGGAGTTTGCCTGGCATGTGCAAGAACACGGGTTCAAATCACAGCACCACATACACAACAAAGTGTCTGAACAATAAAAGCCTCATGAAAAACTAAATAAAGTTGATTCTGTCTGTCTCTCTCTCATTGTTCCTCTTTAAAAAGATAAAAAAAGAATCACTGCTATAAGCATTGTTAAGGACCTTGGACTATATGTTACACTGGTTCACAAATTTGGATGCATATCCAAATCAATGGGGCTATTTTTTTTTTTTTTTAAAAAGGTCAGGCAGGGGGCTGGAGCGGTGGCTCAGCGGTTTCAGCGCTTGCCTGGCAAGCACGAGGACCTGGGTTCAAACCCCAGCACCACATACACAACTAAGTGTTGGAGCAACTAAGGCCATGTGAAAAACTAAATAAAGTTGTTTCTCTCTCTCTGTGTGTCTCTCTCACTGTCCCTCTCTCTTTAAAAAAAAAAAAAGGTCAGGCACTATTGTGCATGCCTATAATCTCAGTGACTTGGGAGGCTGAGGCAGGAGGATCAGGAGTTCAAAGCCAGCCGCAGCAACTTAGCAAGGCCCTAATAAGCAACTTAGTGAGATCCTGTCCCAAAATAAAATATAAAAAGGGCTGGGGATGTGTCTTAGTGGTAAAGCGTCCCTACATTCAATCCCTGGTATAAAAAACAAAAACAAAAAAACAAAACAAAACAAAAAATGTTAGACATTCACAAGAGTGAATCAGTACATCTGGGATGGGGCTCTTTGGTATCTGTACTTTTACCAAGTTCCTCAAATGACTTAGATTTATAAACAACAGCCATTTAATAAACTTAGCAAAAACTAAGTTTTTAAGCAAGGAAATGTGATCAGGTTTAAATCTTACAGATATCTATGCCCCAGAACCTCCAGCCCAGACAGTGCTATCTCCCCCTCTGGGCAAATCTGGGGCCTTTCTACCTAAATGGACTTCAACAGAGCGTTGCTTGATCCTGAGGAGAAATGTTCTTCACCATTTAGGGTCACACTGCCACAAAAGCAGAAAGAACATGAAATGACTAAGACTTAACTTTCCTGTATTCCTATATGAACAGTGAATCTCATCAACATGTACATCAACAAATCACTAAATTAAAAAAAAAACTATTAGTAAATACTAGAAAGATCAGTGGAGGGAAGGGAAGGGGAGAGGAAATAGTAGGGACTGAATTAGAATCTAAGTTATATTCCATGCTTTTATAATTATGTCACTGTTTATTCTATTGTTACGTATATCTGAAAAGAACAGGGGATGCGAAGAAGGGATAATACTGGAGACTGAATTAGAGTAAGTTACACTGCACCAATTTACAATTATGATGTATATTCTATTGTCATGTATATCTAAAAAAAGAAGAGGAGGGAGGAAGGAAGGGACTGAATTAGAACAAGTTGCACTCCACACTTTTATACGTCATAGTATATTCTAATGTCAATAATTCTAATGTCAATAAAAATGAAAAAAAAAAAAAAAGAAGAGCAGAAAGAGGCTGGGTAAGGCAATGCATGTCTGTAAACCCCACTACTCTGGATGCTGAGGCAGGAGGATTACAAGTTCGAATCCTCAGTAACTTCGCAAGATCCTAGAACACCTGCCCAGCATGCCCTGACTCAAAGTCCCCAGTGAGGGGGGTGGGTGGGAGGGGTCTGCACCCCAGGCAATGTTCCCCCAGGAGCTTCCTTACTACCTTCAACCAAACCCAGAAACAGAAATTCAGGGGTCCCTCAGCCAGGGTTCAATTCAGAGGAGGACAGGATAGGAATCCTGGGAAGGTAGCCAAAAGGTAGCTCGTTTTCAGAGCTCACTGATTCACAATAGACTACGGCAGGCGATTAGTTTGAAAATTGATATGAGAGGGTTGGAGAGGTGGCTCAGCGGTACAGCGTTTGTCCAGCATGCACCAGGATCGGGATCAATCAATCCCCAGTACCACTTAATACTCTTACTCTTTCTCTTAAAAAAATATTAAAGAAAACTGACATGGGAACCTTTGTGGACCGACCCCCGCACCATCAAAAGCAAGACCGTGGGTTGGGGATATATATAGCTCAGTGCTAAACCCCTTGCAGGACCTGGGTTTCATCCCCAGCACTGGGAGGAGGGGAGAGGACGGGTTACCAACAATGAAACCCTGACACTGCGAAAATGAACACGGCTAGATGTAACAACACAGCGTGGATTATGGGTACCCTTAGCCAGACCAAAACTCTCCTGAGTCACTAGAGGTCCTAACACTATAGGGAGGGCTGCAGGCTTTCCGGGGGCATTTTTCACTCACTTCTCTGGACTGTTACTCCTTTCCGGTATTCCTGCGGATCAAGGGCAGCCGGTTCCCAAATTTCGGTGTTTCGTTCCAACCAGGAAATGAGGGCTGGCTTGGGACCTGCGCACCCTGCAGAAGGAGAACCAGTCAGAGATAATGCTGGATAAATATCCACCGGCGGCTTCTCCGGCCGAGACCCTGACCCCTCCCTGGACACAAACCTGATCGCAGGACAGGACCCTGGACGCCCAGCCCCCCCCGCCCCCCCAAACTCCTTTATCCCTTCGGGGCCTCGCGGAGGCGGACTGGGGCGGGCCTCACCGAGCGCGCCCAGGTGGCCGTAAGTCTCCCGCATCACGTCCCGGTACAGGGCCCTCTGCGCGGGCCGCAGACACCCCCACTCCTCCGGGGAGAAGTACACGGCCACGTCCACGAACTTCAAGGCCCTTGGCCTCCTTCCCTTTCTCCGACTAGGTCCGGCCTCTCCTTGTCCCCGAGCAGGGAGCGGAGCCGAGGGTGGCGCCATTGGACCTGAGAAACCAGCGGCACGACCCTTCCCTTTCCAGCCCTGGGCTCTGGGCGCTGACGGACCCCGAGATTTAGGAGTCCCCGCCAGCCTAGGGCTGAGCGTGGCCGGGGAGGCCCGGAGGGAATCAGAATCGGCCGCCTACGGGGCTAACGGAAACCTCTCCCTGTTATTCAGGAAACTCCTGCCTGAACTTGGGTGAAAGGCACCGGAAGATGCCTTCGGGGAAAATGGCGGCGCTGCTACTGTACCGCCTTTGCCTGTAACCCAGGCAGCTTCCAGCTATCGATTTTATTGACCCGAGCGCCATGCCGGCTTCCTAACCTTTTTGCCCTAAACTGTAATGGCGCTGGGATTAGGCTTCACGCCCTTCCCCCCCCCGTTCCCTGTTACACGTGCTCATTGGCCGACGACTGAAGATCGAACATTCTGATTGGGTGTTAGGGAAGGCGGCCTGTTTGAACGAAGCCAACTGATGCATAAGGGCAGGAAGCTGGACTAATAAGACGGTCTTCCCAAGGCTTTGAAGCTAGGACCTAGTGCTTTTTGTACAGTAGCCAAGTGCTCTGTCACTGAGCTACACTCCCAGCCTTTTTTGTTTGTTTATTTATAAGTCGCAAAATTTCCCTGGCTAGCCTCGAATTTGGGATCCTCCTGCCTCAGCCTCCCTAGTACCTGGAATAACAGGCGTGGGCCACCACCAACTGAACATTTCATTTCTTTCTTGTCTTCCTCCCTTCATTTTCCTCCCTCTTTTATTTTATTTTTTTCAGTCCCAAGGATTAAACCCAGGAGCACTTTACCATTGAGGAAGAACCCAGCCCTTTTAATTTTAAAAATTATTTCTATTTATTTATTTATGAGGAATGGAGTATTGAACCCTGGATGCTTTACTACGGAGCTACATCTCCAGGGTCTGGATAAATTTTTGAGGCTGGTCTCCAACTTAGGACCTTCTGCCTCAGCCTCTGAAGTTGTTGGGATTTATTAGCATGTGCCAATGCGCAGGGCTTCATATTCTTTATTCTTTGCTACCATTTTGTGAGTTGATGGTAATCATACCAGTTTATAGAAATGACTTAAGAGGGATTCCATGAGTTTCCAGGATCATACGTATAGTAAGGAGGGGAACCAGGTTTTCTTTTTTTTTTTTTTTTTTTACAAGGAGAGGGGTGGAGCGTTGGTTAGCGATTAGGACACTTGCCTGGCATGCGTGAGGACGCGGGTTCGAGCCCCAGCACCACGTACACAACTAAGTGTTAGAGCAACGAAAGCCACATGAAAAACTAAATAAAAATTGACTTTGTTTATCCCATACTTAGTTTTGTACGTGGTGCTGGAGTTCCAACCCAGGTCCTTGTGCATGCCAGGCAAGCGCTGTAACCACTGAGTCATTGCTCCAGCCCCTCCAAACATTTTAATATAGTATCTGTTCAATGTTTAAAGCATCGTGGGAGGCAGTTAGGAGAAGCAAAGTTACACAAAGAAGTCATGGGTTATGCTTTGAATGGCGTTTACAGTGTTGTGAGGTAAATAAATTCACAACCAATAATAAACAAATGTTACAAGCATGTAAAAGGGGGGAAAAAAGGCTGATGGAACCAACCACACCCATTTCCCATCAGTTTCCACTTTGTTTTATGGTGAAGAGTTTTGCAGCTCAGTGCGGTTGCCAAGAGGTACTGGGGACAGGAGAATGAATATACCATTCTCTCTCTCTCTTTTTTTTTTTTTTTTTTGGTTACTGAGAACTGAACCCACAGAGGTTTTACCATCAAGCCACATTCCTAGTCCTTTTTATTTTTTTATTTGACATAGGATCTTGATAAAATGCTTTGGGCTTCACTAAATTGTTGAGGCTGGCCTCAAACTTGGGATCCTCCTGCCTCAGCCCCCCAAATCACTGGGATTACAAGTGTATCCCACTGTGCCTGGCCCATTTGCCATATTTCTTAGCTGTTAACACAGACATCTTTCTAACCCAATGATCAATATATAAAAGCACCTACTGTGGTGAAAACAGTAATCTTAAATCCTTCAAAGTAAACACAAGAGTCACAAAATAAATTATGAAGATGTTTGAACAGAGATGGTGGGAAAGAACTTCAAGTAACATTCATTGAGTTTCAGCCTGGCACAGAAGTGCATACCAGTAGTCCCAGCTACTCAGGAGGCTGAGAAGTAAGGATCACTTGAGACCAGGAGTTGAAGACCAGTCTGGGCAACACACAAACCTCATTCTCATTTAAAAAAAAAAAAAAAAAAGGCAAAGACAAAAACATGGAGTTCTCACCTAGGAATAAGTGGCTGCTTATTGAACTAAGTGGGGAAACTAAATGGAACGTCAGAGATGCCAGGATGAATAACAACAGAATTTCTGTTCTTTGTTTCCAGATTGATCTATTAAGTATGACCACTTTGGTCTATGAAGGGGTGAGCCTTAGGGAAGACGGTGGTGCTCAGTAGACATTTGTTGAATAAACTATTGAATTCCATGGCTATAAAAGTCTCTGGCAGCCAGGTTTAGTGGCACACACCTGTAATCCCAGTGGCTCTGGAGGCTGAGGCAAGAGTATTGAGGAGTATTGCAAGTTTGAGGCCAGCTTAGTAACTTAGTGAGGTCCTATGCAATTTAGTGAGACCATGTCTCAAAAATAAAAAGGGCTGGGGATATAGCTCATGGTAAAGGACCCCCAGGGTTTAATTCCTAGTTCTAAAAAAAAAAACCTAACTCCGAGTTCGGTCCTCAGCTCTGAAAAAAAAAGGAAAAGAAAAGAAAGAAATCAAAAATTCGGGCACAGTTGTACACGCCTGTAATTCCAGCAACTCAGGAGGCTTAGGCAGGAGGATCGCAAGTTCAAAGTCAGTCTCAGCAACTTAGTGAGACCCTAAGCAACCTAGTAAGACCCCTGTCTCAAAATAAAAAATAAAAAGGATAAAAAGGACTGGGGATGTGGGGATGTGAATAAGCACCCCTGGGTTCAACCCATAATACCAAAAAAAAAAAAAAAAAGAAAGAAAATGAAAGAAGTACTGGTTACCTAGTGTGAGAGCAGAGCTCCTTTTTGTATAAATTCCTAGACCCACATGCATCAGGTCAAGCAGGGATCCTACTGATGGAAGATTGCCCACTGCAGAGATGAGTACAGAAGATCCCAGGACTTCATATACTGAAAGCTCAAACAAAGACCCACAAAGGACTCTTTTCTGAGAGTGTTCTCTGGTGTTGAGGTCCATTTATCTGGCACACTAATATAAATGATATCATTTGAAACTCACTTCAGAGTCCTTGTGAGAATGATTACCTTTATTTATTTATTATTTATTTATTTAGATGGTATGGGGGATTAAACTAACGGGTGCTTTATCACCAAGATACATCTGGGACCCCCTTTTTTTAGAAAGAGTGTAAGACAGAGTCTATGTTATTTTTTCATCTTTTTTTAAGAGAGGGACACAGAGAGATAATCTATTTAGTTTAGTTTTTCAGGTGGCTTTTGTTACTCCAACATTTCGTTGGGTACGTGTGCTGAGGTTTGAACCCGCATCCTCGTGCATGCCAGGCAAGCGCCGTAACCACTAAGCCACCGCTCCAGCCCCTGTTTGTTTCTCTGACACTTAGTTGTGTCTGTGGTGCTGGAATTCAAACCTGGGTCCTCATGCATGCCAGGCAAGTGCTCTACCACTGAGCCATTCTCTCCAGCCCCTGTTGTTTTTTGAGACAGGGTCTCTCTAATTTGCTGAGATGGGACTTCCACTTGGCCATCTTAGTCTCCTGTGTTGCTGGGATTACAGGTCTTTGCCACTGTGCCTGGCACATTCAATTATCCTTATATCAATTATCAAAAACTTGAGCATGGAGGGTTGGGGATTTAACTCAGTGGCAGAGAGCTTGCCTAGCACATGCAAGGCCTGAGTTAGATCCTCAGCACTGAAAAACAAAAAACAAAAAACAAAAAAAAAAAAAAACTTGAGCATGGGCTGGGGATATAGCTTAGTGGTAGAGCACTTGCCTAGCATGTGCAGGGTCCTGGATTCAATTTCCCAGAACCACAGGAGGTCCAGGATGTCTCTTACACCATCACCTCCCTCTTTGCCTGACAGATGGCTTTCAGGGCTTCTTTTCTCTTAAAGTTTTTTCCCACACTTGGCCCAGGGAAATGACCTCTCATCTGAGTAGATGTACCTGGGGCTGAGCATGTGGCGGGAGGAGCAGATGCTACACTGTGTGCAGGAAGTCCCCCACCTCCGTGTACACATGCCTCTGAGAGAAGTGGATACTAATGACCTAAAATAGGGGGATGGTTACTGGAACAGATATGCCTGTGCCTGCCCAGAGTGATGGGAGGGCAAAGAGCTGACACCTTCAAAGCACACACAGAGCTTCCCTCTTAAGTGTGTGCACCTGCAGGTGACCAGAGCCCCACGTTTTCCAAAGCAGTAGCTGAGGCAGAATAGGATGTCTTGCTTGGGTGGATGATTGAGCTGATGCTGGAGCGGATCCTTATCGTGAGAGAGCAGCACTCATTGTCACAGGGAAGGGTAGTTTCACAGAGTGGACATGTCAGTGACTGGCCAGGAGAAAGAGAACCCTCTTTGTTTTGTTTTGTCCCCACCCCTTTTTAAAAGAGAGAGGTAGGGGGGCTGGAGCGGTGGCTCAGCGGTTTCAGCGCTTGCCTTGCAAGCATGAGGACCCGGGTTCAAACCCCAGCACCACGTACACAACTGAGTGTTGGAGCAACTAAGGCCATGTGAAAAACTAAAAATAAAGTTGTTTCACTCTTTCTCTCTCTCTCACTGTCCCTCTTTCTTAAAAAAATAAATAAATAAATAAATAAAAGAGAGAGGTGGGGAGAGAGAATTGATTTTATTTTTTTTTTTCATCTAGAGTTTGTTTCTCTTAGCTGTGTATGTGGTGCTGGGTTTTGAACCCCAGTCCCTGCACATGCCAGGCAAGCACTCCAACCGCTGAGCCATTGCTCCAGCCCTGAAACCAGGTGCACTGCTGCCCTTTGGCTGACCAAAGCCATTAGGCAATGTATGGCCACAGCCTCTTCAGTTAGGGCCCTCGCCTAGCCAAAAAGGGTCTTTGCCACCATGCCTTCCATGGTGACCTCTCCTTCCATGGTGGCCTCTCCCTCACACAGGCTGCATCAAAGTTCTAATTTACTTATTTGGTGGTACTGGAGTTGAATCTAGGGCCTCAAGCATACGAGGCAAGTGCTCAATTATAACTTGACTGCATCCCAGCCACCGCATCGAGTCTCTTGGTCCTCATTTCTTCCTTCTTTCTCTTGCTTTCTGCAAGACAAGAGAATTAGAACTGAAGATTATAGCATGCTTTGAAAAAGGTCTTTCGCAATTAGGTACTTGTATGAGAGGAGGGAACAGCCCCTGCGGTGGTCTGTTCTGTCAAGGCGCAGGACCTATTTGTAAATCTCTCATTCAGAGAAGCCCCACCTACCAAAGGCAGCAGTTTTCCATTTTCAGAAAAAAAAGTACCATCACTATCCTTGGATTGTTCCCCACTGGGTACATCCAAGACTGCATAGTGTTCTCATAAGGAAAGGCAGAACTCGTTTCAGGGGTAAGCTAGTATTTTTCCCTTCTTAAAGATTGTAGGGGCTGGAGCAGTGGCTTGGTGGTTACCGTGCTCACCCAGCAAGCACGAGTACACGGGTTCAAACCCCAGCAACCTACGTACACAAGTGTCAGAGCAGCTAAAGCCATGTGAAAAACTCAATAAAAATTGATTCTTTCTCTCTCTCACTGTCCTTCTCTCTTTAAAAAAAAAAAAAAGATTGTAAAGGTGGGCATTTTGATGGAAACAAATTTCTTTTTTTAAAAAGTATATATATAGGGGCTGGAGCTGTGGCTCAGCGGTTACGGCACTTGCTTGGCATACAAGAGTATGCAGGTTCGATCCCCAGCACCATGTACATAATGAAGTGTCCAAGCAACAAAAGCCACATGAAAAACTTAGAAAAAAATTGATTCTTTCTCTCTCTCTCTCTCTCTCTCTCTTTTTTTTTCTTTGCCGGAAGCAGTGGTGCATGCCTGTCTGTAATCCCAGAGGCCTGAGAGGCTGAAGCAAGAGGTTTGCAAGTCAAAACCAGCCTCAGCAACCTAGAGAGATCTGTCTCAAAATAAAAAATAAAAAATGGACTGGAGGGGCTGGAGCAGTGGCTCAGCAGTTACGGCCAGGGGGCAGAACATGCCTGGCATTCGCGAGGATGCAGGTTCAAAGCCCAGCACCACATACACAACTAAGTGTTGGAGCAATGAAGGTCACATGAAAAACTAAATAAAATTGATTCTCTCTCTCACTGTCCCTCTCTTAAAAAAAAAACAAACCACAGGATTTAGATTTCACTGTGGATTTTGGGTGTTAAGGTAGGTTGATTGTGACAAATGGGGGGAATGTGTGTATTTAGGGGGTAAGGCAGAGATCCACTCAATTTTGTTGTTAACCTAAAAGTACTCTAAAAAATAAAGTATATATTTAAAAATGTAGGAAATTGCGGGTGTGGCTCAGTGATAAAGCATGTGCCTTAGGGTGTGCATGGTCCTGGGTTCAATTTAAAAAACATGTTTTTGATACTACAGTTGAACCCAATGGCGCTTAACCACTGAACCACCTCCACAGCGCATTTTATTTTTTATTTTGATACAGGGTCCCACTAAGTTGCTTAGGGCCTTGCTAAGTTGCCAAGGCTGGCTTTGAACTTGTGATCTTCCTGCCTCAGCCCCCCAGCTGCTGGGATTATAGGCATGAGCCACCATGCCCAGGAAAATTTTTGAGTACTAATGTATACTACAATATGGATGAATCTTTAAAATATTATGCCAAAGGAATGTGCCAGACACAAAAGACCACATGTCTTATGATTCCATTTATATGAACGACCCCAAATGGGCAAATGTACAAAGGTAAGAAGGTAGATTTTTTTTCTTTTTAGGTACTGGAGATTGAACCCAGGGGTGCTTAACCACTGAGCCACATCCCCAGCCTATTTTATATTTTATTTTGAGAAAGGGTGTCACTAAGTTGCTTAGGGCCTTACTGAGTTGCTGAGGCTGACTTTGAACTTGAGATCATACTATTTCAGCCTCCTGAGCTTCTGGGATTACTGGTGTGCATCACTTAGCCCGCCTAGAAAGTATATTAATTTTTGTTAAGGGCTGGAGAAGTAGTGAATGGGAGAAGTTATGGCCAAGAGGTATAGGATATCTTTTTTTTTTTTTAAGAGAGAGGGACAGTGAGAGAAACAGAGAAAGAGAGAAACAACTTTAGTTTTTCACATGGCCTTCGTTGCTCCAACACTTAGTTGTGTACGTGGTGCTGGGGTTTGAACCCAGGTCCTCGTTACCAAAACAAACAAAAATCGGGGGCTCCAGCGGTGGCTCAGGGGTTAAGGCACTTGCCCAGCATGCCCAAGTATACGGGTTCAACCCAAGCACCCACCTACACAACTAAAGTGTCAGAGCAACGAAAGTCATGTGAAAAACTCAATAAAAATTGATTCTGTTGGGGTTGGGGATTTAGCTCAGTGGCAGAGCGCTTGCCTAGCATGCGCAAGGTCCCCAGTTCGATCCTCAGCCCTGGAAAAAACAACAACAACAAAAAATTGATTCTTTTTCTCTCTCTCTCACTGTCCTTCTCTCTTAAAAAAAAACCCACAAAAATCTCTTGCTGAAGAGGAATAATAATAATAGACGTAGAAATATGCTCATGGTATATTACACAAATACAATAAGATTACCAGGAGGCATTCTGGAACGGTCTCTCCCCAAGCCTCAGCTCAACTCAATATCCCACTTCAATCCCTCTGTTTCCTGTCCTCTTCAGACATTTTTGCGACCTCTGTGTATTCTATGCATCTGCAGCCCTCGTCCAAGAACAGATTTAGGAACATTTTGCATTCATGAGTGAACAGAAATGGTCAGAGCTGAGGTCCTAAACGGCCTCACCATGCGCCCCCAGGTGGCTGTTGGTCTCTTATCACCGTTCAAGCCAGGGTCTTCTACACCCGCCCGACTTGACCTACACCGCCCACCGCTCGCCACCACCACCACCAAATGAAATATGTGGCCGTGCGGCTGCGAAGCTCAGGACCCTCGGTCTCCTGTGCACCGATCCAGGCTCCCTGGCTCAGGATGGAGAACCGGGCTGGGCGTGGCGCCTTGGATCCGCCCGGTCCCCATGGATGCTCCTGCCCCGTGACCACTCAGTATTTTCCAGACTGAGGAGACACCACTTGGCTGGACCTGACTTCTGAGCTGGGCATGAACTGGCCTCGTGAGGGATCGAGTCGCGGCCAGAATGGAGGAATCTCCGCGGCGTAGGCCACTTCTGTACCCAAAATGAACAACGGAACGAAAAAAATGCCCCGAGAGAATATGGCGGCGACCTGCCTTTATGACAATCATTCAGATTGCCGTCTGAAGCGTGTCACTCATTTCCTCGGTTTGATCTTATCAGATTAAAAAAAAAAAACAACCAGCTCAGCGGGCTCAGCCCGGGCTTTTAAAATTCCTAACCCCTCATTGGCTGTTGAGACAAGCTTGAAGACGAGGCTTCAGACAGAACGCGGTGATTGGATAGCTCGCATCATCGAAATACGCGCTGATTGGTTTCTTGGACCAGACGCTTGGACGCTGTTGCTAGGCAACGACTGACAGCCGCTTTCTCGAGCGCAAGAGGAGGTTCAGCGGAGGTGACGGTTGTATTGAGCCCCGGTGGGTCAGCACTATTCTCCCTTGGCTCCTTTGGTTCCCTTGACCCACAAGACCTCCGAAAGTGCGTGCTGGTTGCAAAATGAACTGGGCTCCTGTCCTGGGGGAAATCATTTCTAGGGTGCTGAGCACGTTTATGGAAGTTAGTGTACTGGGTGTGTAAGAGCTTATCCCAGGCCTATCTGCAGGCACATCCAATGCTCCTTCTACTGAGTTCATCACTAGGCGTTTCCCTTGTGAGCTACTACCCCTGTGAGCGGCAAACACACTCCTAGGATAGATCAGGCCTGGTCACCTGTAGGACTTCTGTGCTTTATAGAAGTGACCTCTCCCTTTTCTCCACTGCTCTTGAGAGATGAGTTGGTAAAATAATCTTCTTTGTTGCTCCTAAGCATCTAATATTGTAGCGGTAATAATAAAAGCAACAGCATAATGTGCCAATGACAATATAAAAGAATTTCAAAAATCTCTTTTAAAAACAACCCCATGAGACTGATCATCTTGCTTCCAGATTAGGGAGACTCAAGCTTAGTCCAGCAAGAAACGTCCAAGATCACATTGCTAAATCAAGGATCCAGCAGTGGAATCAGTGAATCCAATTCCAAAATCAATGTATTCTAACCATTGTATTATATGGCTACTCTTCAGCACAGCGGTTGTCAAAAATACTGAAACATTTAAAAAAGGTCTTTTCCCTTTCTACAACCCATCTCCAATAAATAGGTTGTTTTTCTGCTTCCAGATGTTTGCAGTGGACTCATTCCATAATTCACCCCTTTTACAGATCATGAGGCACAGAACATGTGATAGGCTCATAGTTTGATGGACTCAAGCCAGAGTCTGGGTAATCTTTCTTGAACCCTGGCTCCACCTTGTGGTAGCTGTGCAATGTAAGCAAGTTACTACACCTTGCCAATGGAAATTTATTCATCTATGAAATTGGAATTGTACTACCCATCTCACAGAAATGTCATTTTATTTATTTTTTAAAGAGAGAGAGAGGGACAGTGAGAAGGAGAAAGAATCAGTTTTATTCAGTTTTTCATGTGGCCTTCATTGCTCCAACACTTTGTTGTGTACATGGTACTGGGGTTCAAACCTGCAGCCCCACACATGCCAGGCAAGCACCACAAGGGCTGAGCCACCACTCCAGCCCCAGAAATGTCATTTTAAATGTAAATTATGGAGTCTATGGGTAGGTACTTATTTCAAGAAAGTGATTATCTGAGGCAGATAGAGCTGTGTTCAGTATATTCTGCACAAAATTTGGTTCCCCACATCGTAGCCCTCTGTCTGCATATCATTCGCTGGACAAATATTATTGAAGTAAAGAGTCAATAGTTACTTTGAGAAAACTATTTTTTTTATTCCCAAAAGATGGAAGCAACTTGGTGCCACCTAGAATCTAAGAGAATGGAACTACCCTAGAAGAGGTACTGATATTGAACCAGACAGTTCCTTTAGAGGGAGATCTTTGTGAGCAGTGGGCCCTTGAGACCTTCCGAGAAGTCTGACCTTAGTTGAGCAAGAGGCCTCTCTGATTGTACAATAACTCAACTCCTTAATAAAAAAATACTAAAATAAAAGAGAGAGAGTCCTCTCATGTCAACAGGCTCTTCTGAGACCTACCATTTCCTTATGTAAACATACATCTCAACTTTTTTGCCTCATCTAAGAGAGAAAGTGGTTTGGGGCCCTTAGAATTCCTGAGGAAGAAAACTAAGGTAGAGCTAGCATATGAGTCCCAGAGGAAGTCCCAAGTGAGGAATATAACTCCTGTCGGTCTTCAACCAGGTTTTATTAGCACCATTCTAATGTTAAGGAAACTGAGGCTCAGGGAAATTAGGTCATTTGTCCAAGTCCACACTGCATATGAAGGGTGGAGTCAGGATCAGAATCCAAGTTTCTCCATCAACCCTGCTGCACTTAACCACTGCCTGGTACTGAGTGTGTCACCTCTGTGATCCACAGAGTTTTAGGGCCACAGAAGCATGTCCGATGGGAAGGAGGGAGCAGAGTCCTTTTTTTTTTTTTTAAAGAGAGTGACTGGGGTTGGGGATTTAGCTCAGTGGAGGAGCGCTTGCGCCAAGTTGGGTCCTCAGCCCTGAAAAAAAAAAAAAAAAGAGAGGGACTGCAAGAGAGAGAGAGAGAGAGAGAATCAATTTTATTTTTCATGTGACTTTCATTGCTCTGACACTTCATTGTGTATGTGGTACTGGGGTTGGAATCCACGCATTCCCACGTGCCATGCAAGCACCGTAACTGCTGAGCCACCACTCCAGCCCGGAGTAAAGTGTTTTTTGATTCCAGCCCTCCCTTTCAGAAAATTCAAATTTAAATGTCTGAATGCAGACACTGAGAACTGAAAGAAAACTCTCATTAGGAAGTCCTCATTCCTTTTCCCTATATTATAACTATTTTGGGAACAGTATAATTATACTGCAATGCATTTTTGTGTTAAAAGTTAAAAGCTTTTTTTTTTCCTGTGAGGCATGGTGGCAAATGCCTGTAATCTCAGCGACTTTGGAGGCTGAGACAGCAGATCTCAAGTTCGAGGCCAGCCTCTGCAATTTAACAAGACCCTGTCTCAAAAAAAATTTTTTTTTAAATGTGAGGGGCAAGTGGCTCATACCTGTAATCCCAGCTACTCAGGAGGCTTAGGCAGAAGGATGGCAAGTTCAATGTTAGCTTCAGCAACCCAGCCAGGCCCTAAGCAACTTAGTCAAACTATGTTTCAAAAAAGGGGGGAGGGGCTGGTGTTGTGGCTCAGTGGTTAACTGCCATTGGGTTCAATCCCTGGCACTAAAATAATGGGATTTTTAAAATTTTTTTAAGAGGGAGAGAGAGAGAAAGAGAATATCAATTTTATTGAATTTTTCATGTGGCCCTCGTTGCTCTGACACTTGTCTGTGTACGCAGCACAGGGGTTGGAACCCGCGGTCTCCCACCTGCCAGGCAAGCGCTGTAACCTCTGAGCCACCGCTCCAGCGCCCCCCCCAAACCAAAATAAAATATAAAATAAAAAAGGTCTGGGGAATGTAGCTCAGTGGTAAACGCTCCTGGATTAAATCCCCAGTACCACCCCCAAAAGCATTTGCTTGCTAAATGAGAACATTTCAAATATACGACTATTTGTGTTGCCCTGGGATTTTTTTTTTTTAAACAGTATACTGGCTGCTTTTAAAAAAGAAAAAATGAAAAAGCTCAAGGCTAGGACCTCTCCTAAGCTTTCCCACCCACATGGGCTTGAAGCAGCCGACCTTCAGGTGCCAAGATGCTCCTTCCCGCCCACTTGGAGTCCCAGGACCGCCCTCACATTTATATGAACTCCTAGAGGACCTGTCAAGTTGGAGTCAGATCCCGAGTTAGTCCCTTAGAAAACATGGCGCAGCCGGCTTCGCCGTCTGTTTCCAAAAGCCGTACATGTCCTCCGCTCGTTCAGCCAGGCTAACTTTACTAAATAAGGTACCGTGAGAGCCGTGCCCATCGGGGCGCACTCAGCACTAAGTAGGACAGCACTGCCCACTGGACGAGTGTTGGGGTTTCGAGCAGGGCTCTCCTATCGCGCTCGCTGATTGGTCCGTTCTAGTCAAATCTCTAACCAGGTGCGTTGGTGATTGGGCCTTAGAGGGCGGGGACGTTTGAATGGCTCTCGCGTGGGAGAAGCGGGAAGTCCTCCGGGGTAGCGGTCTTGCGCATACTCGGAGAAGAGGCCCAGGTACAGGACGCGTGCGTGGGGGGCTTGGTGGCGCACATCCGTAATCCCAGCGACTAGAGAGACTGAGGCAGGAGGACCGCAAATTCAGGCCAGCCTGCGCAAGACCCTGTCTCAAAATAAATCAAAAAGGGCCGTGGAGGGTTGGAGCGCTGGCTCGG
This sequence comes from Aplodontia rufa, assembly GCA_004027875.1. Taxonomy (NCBI): domain Eukaryota; kingdom Metazoa; phylum Chordata; class Mammalia; order Rodentia; family Aplodontiidae; genus Aplodontia; species Aplodontia rufa. The sequence goes on from PVKS010005884.1 coordinate 45,191, forward strand.
TGGCTCCAGCGCTTGCCCGGCACGCGCGAGTACGCGAGGTCCAACCCCAGCACCACGTACACAACACAACTAAGACTCGGAGCAACGAAAGCCACATGAAAAACTAAATAAAATTGTTTCTCCCTTTCTGTCTCTCTCTCTCTTTAAAAAAAAAAAAAAGACACATTCATCGGACCTCTCAACGCCAAGAGCCCTGTGTCAGCCCTCACTTTCAAAGGATGCAGTGGGAGAACCCCGGCCCTCTGCACCGAGATTGCAAACAGGTTCAGCGCCTCCCTGTCCCTGATCTCGTCTCCCCACTGCACCAATGGAGAAAGTCAAACATCCCCCTCGAAACCTCGGAACTCCAGCGGAATTGTGCACCGATGCGAGTTTGATACTAAGGAATCCTGAATAGGGACCGGGCGCAGTGGCGCACACCTGTGACCCCAGCAGCTCAGGAGGTTGAGGCAGGAGGACTGCAAGTTCAAAACGAGACTCTAAGCAACTTAGTGAGACCCTATCTCAACAAAAATATTAAAAGGGCTGGGAATGTGGCCCAGTGCTTTAGTGCCCCTGGGTTCAATCCCCAGCACAAGAAAGTTTTGTTTTTAATTGTGGAAGTCAAATTTTTAAAATGTGGGACTGGAGAGGTGGCTCAGCGATTACGGTGCTTGCTCCGCGTGCACAAGGCCCCGAGTTCGGTCCTCAGCCCTGAAAAAAAAATTATTTCTCTCTCTCTCTCACTGTCCCTCTCTCTTTGTGGAAAAAAATGTGTGAAAAATTAAAATGAGATAACCAGAATAGACAAACTATAGATCTAGGGGAAGAGGGAATGAATGCTAATGCTAATAGATATGAAGTTTCTTTTCTCTTTTTTTGTTTTTTATTTTATTTTATTTATTTGTTTATTTATTTATTTATTTTGGTGGAACTGAGGATAGAACCCAAGGATTTACACATACTAGGCAAGCGCTCTGCCACTGAGCTACACCCCCAGCCCATGGAGTTTCTTTTAGGGATAATGAATATGTGCTAAATTTGTAGTGATTGATACTGAAAGCTTGGTCCTTGGGTCTATTGCTGATCCAATAATGAGGACAAGATTTTGAGAAATAGGAAAGACTTTTATTGATTTGCCTGTGAAGGAGAAATATAGGGTCTTGAAAGAACTGACTTTGATGACACCTTGATTTTGGACTTCCAGCTTCTAGAATTATGAGAGAATACATTTCTACATTTCTGTTTTTGTTTGTTTTTTATTTTTATTTTTATTTTTTGGTACTAGAGATTTAACCCACAGGCACTTACCCAGCCCATTTTTTATTTTGAGACCAGGGTCTTGCTGAGTTGCTTAGGCCCTCACTAAGTTGCTGAGGTTGACTTTGAACATTTTCTTTTAAAGAGGGACAGTGAGAGACAAAATCAATTTTTTATTTAGTTTTTCATGTTGTTTTTGTTGGTCTGACACTTAGCTGTAGTATACGTGGTGTCAGGTCCTCATACATGCCAGGCAAGCACAACACTGCTGAGCCACCACTCCAGCTTCTGACTTTGAACTTTTGATCCTCCTGCCTCAGCCTCCTGAGTTGCTGAGATCACAGGTGTGCACCACCACGCCCATCTCATTTGTTTATTTATTTATTTATAGAGGGACAGTGAGAGAGAATCAATTTTATTGAGTTTTTCATGTGAATTTCATTGCTCCAACACTTTGTTGGATACGAAGTGCTGGGGTTCAAACCCACATCCTTGTGCATGCCAGGCAAGTGCCATAACAACTGAGCCACTGCTGCATCCATCATTTCTGTTATTTTAAACCAGTTAGTTTGGGGTGTTTTTTATGGCATCTCTAGACACTAATACAAACACTTGGCATATAGCAGACACCTGATGCCATATGCTAATTAGGCATTTTGGAGCCAGGTGTGGTGGTGTATACACCTGTAGTCCCAACTACTCAGGAGGCAGAAGAAAGAGGATCACAAGTTTGAGGCCAATGAAGGCAATTTAGTGAGACCCTGTCCCAACAGAAAATAAAAAAGGGTAGGGCCTGGGCACCATGGTGCACATCTGTAATCCCAGCAGCTCAGGAGGTTGAGGCAGGAGGATTGAAAGTTCAAAGCCAGTCTCAGCAACTTACTTTAAAATAAAAAAGTAAAAAGAGCTGAGGATGTAGCTCAATAGTAGAGCGCCCCTGGGTTCAATCCTCATAAATATAAATGTTTAAAAAAGTAACTGAAATGCCGAATAGAATATTCTATCTACTGAGTATAAACAAGAGGAGGGAGTATAGATATGGATATACGTACTAAGAAATTCTGGAAGATAAAATAAGAGCACTTGCCTAGCATACATGAAGACCTAGGTTCAGTTCTGAATACCCTCCCCACTTACAAAAAAAAAAAAAGATTTCCTATGGGAAAGAAGGACTAAGTAGACAATTATTTTTGTTATGTTATGGTGCCTTGATTCATTCCCCAATCTGGATTATTGAGGCTGGCCTTGAACTTGTGATCCTCCTGTTTCAGCCTCCTGAGTAGCTGGAATTATAGGCATATACCATCACCCTCAGTTTAACCTAGTGCTTTTAATTGGTGGCTCTACATCAGTGGCTCTCAACAGGGGGAGTGGCACCCCTTAGAGGTTGTTTTGTGAATTTTGTGTTTCCTTACTGAATTGCCCAGGTTGGCCCCTAACTTCCCATCATCCTGCCTTAGACTCCTGAGCTGCTGGAATTAGTGGCTTATGCAACCACACCCTGCTCATTACAAATTAAAAACAAAACAAAACTTCCCTTTATTTATCCTTTAGGGTTATATTTTTCTTTTGTCGTTTATTTTAATTCTTTTTTTCTTTTTTGTTGCTGCTTTCTTTCATTAACAGATCAACTATGTTATATGTACATATATATTTATACATATACCTGTATAATTTTTTACCGCACTTGGGATTGAACCCAGGGGTGTTCCACCACTGAGACAAACATTTTTATTAGTTCATTATAGTTATACATAATATTGGGATTCATTTTGACCTAATTATACAAGTATGGAATATAATTTGCTCCTATTCAACCCCAGCATCCTTCTCTTTTTAAAATTTTATCTTGAGACAGGGTCTTGCTAAGTTGCTCAGGCTGACATTGAACTTTCAGTCCTTCCTCAGCCTCCCAAGTAGCTGGAGTTAAAGGTATACACCACAATGCCAAGCTTAGATATTCCATTTTATTTCATGCTAAGATGCTAGTATATTTGTTGATAATATTAAGTCTGATCTGATCAGAAAGGAGAAGCCAGAGAGTAATTTAAATAAGGAAAAGTTTAGTACAAAAATGATCTACTATAACAGGAAATTGAAGAAATGAAGGATTGGATGGTATATATTTTCCTGGGTAGACTCTCTTCCCTTGCCTCTTCCTACTTTCTGGTGGTTGCTGGAAATCATTGGCATTCCTTGGGTTACAAATGCACCACTCCAATCTCTGCCTCTGCTATGACTTCCTTTTTTAAATGTATTTTTATTAGTGCATTATAGTTTTACATAATGTTGGTATTAGTTGTCACATATTCCTAGATGCACACAATTCAGCAATACAAGTTGGTTTTTTTTTTTTAACAAGAGAGGGACAGTGAGAGGAAGAGAGAAGAGAGAATCAATTTTACTTAGTTTTTCATTTGGCCTTCATTGCTCAAACACTTCATTGTGTACATGGTGTTGGGGTTCAAACCCGCGTCCCTGTGCATGCGAAGCAAGCGCCAAAACTACTGTGCCACTGCTCCAGCCCCCTATGACTTCATTTTAACTACACCTGCAAAGACTTTATTTCCAAATACAGTCACATTCATGGAAACTAAGAGGGAGGGGTTAGGAATTGTTGAACATGTCTTTGGGAGGGGGTTCAAAATTCTGTCCACAATAATAGTAAAAAGAGAATTTTCTAAACTGCAGGAATAGCAGATATAAGGAACAACCACTACCCCTCAGTCTAAGACAGAGCATTCAGGAAAAAGCCTCCATCCTTCCTGGTGCTGAGATCCAGAACTTTCTGGAGAGGATATAGATACAGCTGGAGTGCCATTCTGGTGGAAACTGCTGGAAATCTTCCCTCTAGGGTGCCCGGAAAAGCTGTTCATGGGAAGGTGCCCACCAGAGGCACTATAAAGCCATCCAAGGAAGTACCAGGGTGAAGTGCTGGCCATTGGATGCTGTTGACCACCATGTAGGGGCTGGGAGCTAGAACAATGGACCAGGAAGCAACCCCCTTTTTTCTGCAAGTCTATTAACAACCCACTGCCAGCTGGCAGAGAAAAAAAATATATTTAAGTGGCCCAGATCCATTTTCACAGAACAGGGGAAAAAAGGATGAATTTGAGAGCTATTAGTGCAGCTCAGTGGTAGAGTGCTTGCCTAGCATGCATGAGGCCCTGGGGTTGATCCCCAGCACTACAAAAAGGGAAAAAAAATAGAAAAATGGAGGTGAAGAGTAATAAAATTGATAACTAGCACGTTAACACACTATTATTTCAGGTATTAATAGGCAGCTTTCTTCACTCTTTGCTGTCTCTCCAAACTTCCAACCTCCTTACCTCCCAATATCCTCATAAGTTTTTTTTTTCTTTTAAGGGCTGAGGACCGAACTTGGGGCCTTGCACATGCTAGGCAAGTGCTCTGCCATTGAGCTAAATCCCCAACCCCTTCCTCATAAGTTTTTACCCTCACTTTAACATCAGCTTTTCCAAACTTGAGCCCTGCCTACCATCCCCTTGCTGAAAAAAAAAAAAAAAAAGAAAGGACATACAAGAATGGTTCTATACACTGGGAAAGAGGAGGTAGACCATGGGCAGGACCAAATTTCTCAATTATAAAAAATAAAGGCCAGATGAAAAATAAATAAAATTGATACTCTCTTTCCTACTCTCTCCATCTCTTAAAAAAAAAAAAAAAAAGGAGCTGGAGCAATGGCTGGCATGTATGAGGATGTGGGTTCAAAATCCAGTACCATGGGGGCTGGAGCGGTGGCTCAGCAGTTTCGGCGCTTGCCTGGCAAGCACGAAGACCCGGGTTCAAACCCCAGCACACGTATACAACTGAGTGTTGGAGCAACTAAGGCCTCATGAAAAACTAAATAAAGTTGTTTCTCTCTTTCTCTGTCTCTCTCACTGTCCCTCTCTCTTTATTAAAAAAAAAAAATCCAGTACCCTGTACACAATAAAGTATTGGAGCAACGAAAGTCAAGTGAAAAACTAAATAAAATTAATTCTTTCTCTCTCTCTCACTGTCCCTCTTTCTTAAATAATAATAATAATAATAATAATAATAATAATGACTGGAGCAGTGGCTCAGCAGTTGGAGCACTTGCCTGGCATGGGTGAGGACCTGGGTTCAAACCCCGGCACCACATACACAACTAAGTGTCAGAGAAACAAAGGCCAGATGAAAGAATAAATAAAATTGATTCTTCCTCTCTCTCTCTCATTCTCTCCTGAAATATTACTATTACTACTAATAATAATAATAACAAAAGTCTGGTGCCTTTGTTTTCTGAAGCTTAACTGTATGTGTGGTGCTGCGGTTTGAACCCTGGTCCTGGTGCATGCCAGGCAAATGCAATACTGCTGAGTCACTGCTCCAGCCCCTACTTTTATCATCTTTGAACCTGTAGTTGAGACTTATTTATCAAGCACATTTACATGGGTCTTCTTTTTTTTTCCTGGTCCTGGGGGTTGAATCCAATGGTACTCTTTCATTGAGCTATATCCCTCGTCCTTTTTATTTTCAATTTTGAGACAGGATCTCACTAACTTGCTGAGACTGACCTCAAATTTGTAATCCTCCTGCCTCAGTCTCCCTAGCCACTGGGATGACAGCCACGCACCGCCATACCTAGCTTCACAATTTTTTTTCTCTTTGTGACTTCTCACTTGCTCTTCATCTTCTAAGTCTGTTTTGAGATAGACATAATAGGGCTTACAGTTCCCATCCTATATATGAGACCACTTGAGGCCAAGAATAGTTAAGAAGATGGGAGGGGGGACGGAGCCCTGGCTCCGCAGTTACAGCGCTTGCCTGGAAAGCACGAGGATGTCAATTCAAACCCCAGCACCAAGTACACAATGAAGTCTCAGAGCAACAAAAGCCACATTAAAAACTAAATAAAAATAGTTTTTCTCTTTCTCTCTCTTGCACTGTATCTCTCTCTCTTTAAAAAAAACTAAATAAAATTGATTCTATCTCTGTCCCTCTCTCTTTAAAAAAAAGAAGAAGAAAGAAGAGGAGGAGGAGGAGAAAGAGGAGGAGGAAGAAGAGGATGAAAAAGAAGGAGGAGGAGGAGGAGGAACAGAGGAAGAAGAAGAAAGATCCAGGGGTCTGGAGTTTCTAAGGAATAACTAAAGTGCATTAACAGACAATATCCAGTCACAATACCAGCACCACTAGAGTTTGTGTGGTACTTCCTCCTAATGGATCAGCACATACATTGGTATTATGCTGTAACATGTACTCAGGTGGTAGGTAAGGTAGTTGTTGAAATGGGAGTCACAAAAAGGCAGGCTCCAATTCTATGAAGTTATGAGTGCTTACCCTTGCCAGCCTAGGCTGGGACTGGGACTGCTACAGTCTACTTTAGATTTCAATTTGATGACCTCTAAGCCCTAAGTTAGGATCCCAGTGTTGGGCCCTGTCTACCAAATACTTAGCCCCCAGGCCTTTTCTTTAGGCTATTTCCTTCACCCTTAGTGTTGTTGAGACTTCAGGCAACTTAGAGAATCAAAAATCAGATTAGGCTGGCTCTGCTCCAGAAGACTTTTCCTGCCCTGGGGCCTAGAAAGAACCTGTGTGTTTTAACTCAGGATTTATCAAGGTTGAGACGATTCCAGGCACTCACAACTGGATGGAAGCATCATCAGACCTTCAGGAAACATCTTCAGGCACCACACAGCCAACCTGATCCAGGAGAGAAAATGTCTAGCTCAAAGAGCTGTTGCCCACTCATACAAGAAGTCTCATGAAGGATTTACAGAGAACCCAGCAGGCCTCCTGTCAAAAGGCACTGTAATCCTGGGCAAGCTCTTATCTGGAAGAGAGTCCTCCGGGACAGAGTTGGAGAATCTTCACTTTCCACTCTGCTGAATACTGATGCTGTATTCATATCATATCATCCTATTTCATTAGTTTCATTGCTTCCAAGAGAAAATTATCCTGGGCTGGAGGATACCTCTGCACCTCGATCTTAGACCCAGAACTCTAGGCTTCAGGCTGTCTTGTTCTATTAAGAAAATAAGGAATGGGGCTGGAGCGGTGGCTCAGGGATCATGGTGCTTGCCTGGCACGCCAGACGTGGCAGGTTCCAAACCCGGCACCACATACACAACAAAGTGTTGGAGCTACAAAAGCCACGTGAAAAACTAAATAAAATTGATTCTATCTCTCTCTCTCTCTCTCTTAAAAAAAAAAAAAAAAGAAAGAAAATAAGGTACGGTCTGGAGAGGTGGCTCAATGGTTGGAGAGCTTCCCTGGCACGCAGAAGGACCCAGGTTCCAGCACCACACACACAACTAGGTGGTACAGAAACAAAAATCAGATGAATAGATAAAATTGATTACCTCTCTCACACACACTCTCTCCCTCACTTTCTTATTTTATTTATAATAAAATTTAAAAAAGAAAAGAAGGTGTGGTTTGGAATAGGAAATCCTGGGGAAGAACTAGTGGAGGCATGGACTTTGATTAGATGGTGAAGGCGCCTTCACGGTGCCAGAAGACAGTATATACCCTCTTGCTCCCCGCCAACAGTCTGCCTCCTGCTAAAAACTCCATGAAGCAATCTCTCCAAGTGCGAGATCTCACCCCATCCTTAACTCTGCAAGACTATTTACGCCCCGCATCAGACAGGTTCCTCTGGAGAGTGGCTTCTGGAGTCCCGAACATAAAGAGGGAAGCCAAACGGGCCAAGGTGGGATCATGGACTTCTGCAATGGAGCCCCTATGGTGACCCCTTCGCACGGTTCGCAGACACTCCACTCCTCCCAGAAGAATACAAAACTCAGCATACGGAAGCTCAACACACCCAACCTCTTCCCCACTTCAGCTCGGCCCAGTCTCTCCAGGACATCGGGCAAGCAACCAAGCACCTGCTGTCATCTCTAACCTCAGGTGTTCGGATTCAGGGACCCCGCCCACCCTGTCCCAAACTCAGATCCTACGGTGCCGCAACCGGCCTCAAAGGAGGCCTCTCTAGGATGTCGGGAATTTCACAGATCGTTAGCAGTCGATCGACGTTCATTGGCCTGAGAACGAAAAAAACCGGAAGATGCCCTTAAAAAACGTGGAGGCACCCTAGCCTCACTACGGTTGCCTCGGCGTCTCAAGAAACCTGGCAGCGTATTTCGCTACTGACTGGCCTTCAAAAAGTGACGCTATCGCGTCCACTCAGGTTCAACCCGGACTGTGGTATTTGCCCTCAACTGTAATGGCGGTGCTGCCCAATTTGGCTTTCTGCCCCTAGGGATGATGGCCACCAGGCGGCTTCACTTAGTTTCTTACCACCCCGGAAGACGGGGACCGGCGATTGGGCGGTGCCTGGAGACTCCGAGAAGAAGGCCCCTGGCGGTTGGGCAACGTTGGGTAAGACTGGTTTTAAAGGAGCCGGAGGTGGGAGCTGTGGAAGACCCGGGATCCGCGGGAGGCGGCGGTGAGCGGCGCGCGGGGGAGGGCACGGAGCGGCCGGAGAACGGGCTGGAGGGGGGAGGGCGGGGAAGCAAACGTTTGAACGGTGTGGTCCCGAGCTAGACGGAACGCTGGGCGGGGATACAGGCAGGGTAGGGGGTGAGGCTGGGATGGTGCCTGTGGGCGGGACCTCCCAGGATTGGAGTGAAGGGGGTATCTGCTTGACAGTGGATCCCCCGGGATCCTGACTGAATTCTGTGATGCTAAAGATCCGGCCGCCCCCCAGTCTGAGGGGAGCTTTGCCGAGCCAAAGCGCACAGTGGGAGGAGGAGCCTCCCGCGGCGTCTGATTGGAGGAACCGCGCTGTGGGATTCTTTCCTCAGGAATCTAGTCTAGGGGATCTGGTGGGAGGGAGGACCGTCGGTGTGTGGAATATTGCTTTGGAATCCTCGGCCACTCGCTGGGAGGGGAGGAGGATCGCAGAGGGATCCAGCGGAAACGAAGCCTCCCAGGACCGGGATCCAAGCGGATCCCGGGGAATCTCAGGGCGGAATCTGCAGGGACAAAGGCCCTGGGAGGCTAGGACCGTGGGAGAACTGGGGACTTCACAACCCAGAATCTCGCGGCAGGTGCCAAGCAGGGCACGAGTGAACCGCTGATCGAGGCGGCGGCCGTGGGAGGACACCCGCTCCGGGCTGCCAGCCGGGGGCGCCCTTCCGCGCCCCAGGGCTCCGGACCGTGGGCTACTGAGAGCCGCGGGAGGACCATGAAGGGTGGAGGCCCGGGGGAGGGGCTGGCCCTCACTCCCCGCTCCCCTGCTCCCCCCTCACCCCAGGCCGCAGCCTGGCATCCCCCAGGGACCCCCCCGGAGCCGCCGCTTCCCCCATGGACTTGCCTGGGGACTCCAGGTGAGAGCGCACCCCGCCCGCCTGTCTTGAGCCCGGGAGACGGGGGTCCTGGCAGCTGTACCGGGAAACTACAGAGCCAGTGACAGCTTTAGGCGACCGTCCTGTGCCTTTTTTTACCCTTCAGCCCGTCTGGCCGGCCGAGTCTGTGCCGTCAGCCCCTAGCTCGATCATTATGGGAAGCCAGGAACCCGAAACGGCCGAGACTGCAGTCCGTGGGGGCCCCTTCACCCCTGGAAAAGGCCTCTCGGCGGGTCCTGGCCGTGGTGCTGGAAGATGTCATGGCTGCCCACATGGTGAGCCCCCTGAACTGAAAGACCCCTTTTCACCTCACATTCCTGTTCAGTATCAAAGTCAGACTAGATCCCTTAAGAATATACTGAAGTCCAAACACATTCTCATGCCTGTGACTTAAGCAGGTGCTAGAGTTCTACATAGTCCCCACTTCAACCTAGAATTTAGTAGGGTCTCCAAGTGCTTCCTCACCCCCCAAGCCCTGTGGCAGGAACCACATTCCTGCAACTTTTTTTTTTTTTTAAGAGAGAGGGACAGTGAGACAATCAGTTTTATTTAGTTTTTCATGTGATTTCATTGCTCCAACACTTTCTTGTGTTTGTGGTGCTGGGGTTTGAACTCACATCCTTATGCATGCCAGACAAGCTCTCACAACAGCTGAGCCACCACTCCAGCCCACATTCCTACAACTTGTGTGAGAAACCTTTCTGCTTTTTTTTGCTTGGGAAGCAATGCTGGGATCATTGGCTCCATTGCATAGATGAGAAAAACTGAGGCCCAAAATAAGGTGGTGACCTAAGGTCACCCTCTCATTTTCATTTCTCCAAACAGCCTAGTTGAGATTACCCAATTACCCACATTCCACACCTGCAGTTCAGGATCTCTAATATCTGGCCCCTAATTCCTCTTTGGGGACTTAGTGAATTCTAGCCACGATCTTTGTCATCTCTATGGCTAAGGGGACTATTAGGCACAGGGAAATACTGTCCATTCCAACCTCATGACATTACCGTGCTCTTTTTTTTTTTTTAAGAGAGAGCGCAAATCTTTAGTTTTTCATCTGGCCTTTGTTTCTCTAACATTTAGTTGTGTATGTGGTGCTGGGGTTTGAACCCGAGTCCTCACGCATGCCAGGCAAGCGCTCCAACCGCTGAGGTACTGCTCCAGGCCCCATTACCTTGTTCTTGACACCTTTTCCTCTTCTAGGTTCCCCTGGTCCCCAAAGAAGAGACCTCCGTCCCACAGCAACACAGCAACCCTCAGGATTCTATCTATAGCCAATCACGTGCCTCACCACCCCAACAGGTCAAGTGGTCCTCACAGGGCAGGTGAGCATGGCAGGATGGGGCGTAAGCTGGAGACACAGCTGAGCCCGCTGATCTTTTTGTTCCCTCTCTAGGCCTCCTGACCCACTGCATTTATGCCGAGAACCCTTGAGTCGCATCCATCGGTCCTCTTCCACCCTAAGGCGGCGATCAAGGACAACTCCTGTCCCAGAGGAGAGCTCTTTACCAAAGGTGGGACAGGCCCCCCAACCTACCCTGGTGGTGATGCTGGAAGACATTGCTGGTCCCAGACTCCCAGCTGAGGTATGAGAACTTAGGGAGAGAATGTTAAGGGTCTAGCTGGGGTACTCCAACAGGGATAGAAGAGCAGAACAGGAAGACTAAGTCTGAGATGAATTTTTCTCAGGGCAAGAACCACAACATTTTAGGTAACAGATACTACCTGAGCAAAAATGCGAAAAAGTCTTGGGCGTGACCCAAAGCAGGTGGCAGGAGACTGAAAGTGTCAGGACACAGGGAGCTAAGGAAGCCAGAGAAAGCTTCTCTGCCTCTCTACAAACATCTCTTGTTTATATCCAGGGCTTCACGGATGAGAGCCCTACCCTCATCATCCCATCACAAAGGTGAGAGGGCTGGGGAAGGGATTATCAAAGTAGCCAGGCAACAGCCATCATCCAGGTAGCCAGAGCTAGGGACATCAGGATTTATTTTCCAATTCTTCCTTATAGCACCTTCAGAAGTCTTGAGGGACAGGGAGCCAGGTATGGTGGCATACTCCAATAATCTCAGAGACTTAGGAGGCTGAGGCATGAGAATCACAAGTAGAAGGCTAGCCTCAGCAACTTAGTGAGACCCCATCTAAAAAATGGAAAGGGCTAGGGCCAGGGATATTACTTTTGTTAAGCACTCCTAGGTTCAATCCCTGGTACCAGAAAAGAATAAATAAATAATAAAAACAAAAAGGGCAGGGTTGGGGATTTAGCTCAGTGGCAGACCACTTGCCTAGCATGCGCGAAGCCCCAAGTTCGGTCCTCAGCCCTAAAAACAAATAAAAATAAACAAATAAAAAGGGCTGAGGATATAGTTAGGTGGTAGAGTACCCCTGGGTTTAATCCTCAGTACCAAAAAAAGAAAGAAAAAGAAGGGACAGGAGAGATGGTGGCCTAGGGGTGGGAGGATTTGGATGTGGAAGCCTATATGCCCAGCCTTTACCTTGCCCCTTAACCCCAGAACTGAGACCATGGCGATGGCTCATCAGCTAATGCCTGCATCTGAGGACCTAGAACCTCCATTCCAGCCACCCACCCTTCCTGCAAGCCCTCCAGAGAGCCCACCACCAGGTAACTCAGGTAGAGGGTTGAGACTGGGTTCTGGGAAATCCTGGTTGAGCTTGGAAGTGTCAAGTGCAGAGGTGGGGATGGGGTCCTCCCAGGGAAGAACATGGTGTATGAAATGGGATTTAAACTTTAGAGGCTTAAGATTCAACTCCTAATTGTAGGCCTTATTTTTAGGAGTGGGTTTATTCTTCTGTGAATAAAAATTAATGTTTCGGGGCGAGACCAAGGCTACTGAGGTGGGGCTTAGACACCCACAGCTGAGGAATACCTACCTATGACCCTCTCCTTTCCTTAGCCCCAGATCCTGCTCTGGAGCCCCCATCGACCCCACCACCGTCCAGTCTTTTACGCCCCCGCCTCAGTCCCTGGGGCTTGGCCCCCCTCTTCCGTTCCGTCCGCTCCAAGCTGGAGAGTTTCGCTGACATCTTCCTCACGCCCAACAAGACCCCGCGGGCCCCACCCCCATCACCCCCCATGAAGCTGGAGTTGAAGATTGCCATCTCAGAGGCTGAGCAGTCCCAGGCAGAGGGCACTGCATCTGTTAGTCCCCGGCCCCCCATCCGCCAGTGGCGGGCTCAGGACTATAATACCCCAGCACCCCTCCCTAAGCTCTCTCTGGGCCGAAGCCACTCCTGTCCTGATCTGGGGCCTCCTGGCCCAGATACCTGCACCTGGCCCCCTGTTCCACCCCAACCAAGCCGGTCCCGGCCCCGGCGTCACACAGTGGGTGGTGGGGAGATGGCCCGAGCTCCACCACCCCCTCGGCCCTGTCTCCGGAAAGAGGTCTTCCCTCTTGGAGGATTGGTAGCCTCCCCTTCTCTGGCCACATCTTGCTCGTCCACTGCATCCACTTCCTCCATCTCCGAACCAGCAGAACCCAGGTAGTGCACTCAGTAAAACTTTGAAGCCCTGGCCACAGCCTGGGGCCAACCTCCTTCTTTAAATATCCAGTGGGTAGGAAATGGGAATATTGCAGTGAATCCTGTTTGTCCCTGAACCTTGACCTTCTCTACAGATTGGGCTCAACCAAGGGGAAGGAGCCAAGAGCCTCAAAGGACCAGGTGCTTTCAGACCCTGAGACCAAGGTAGGATTACGGACGGCGGGGAGGAGACAAATGGAAGCCTGAGCCTATACCACTGTTTCACTACCTGCACTGTTTTGCAGACTATGGGAAAGGTTTCTCGATTCAGAATACGCAAGACACCAGTCCGTCCTCAACTAAACCTTACACCAATGGGTCTGCCTCGACCAGTCAGGTGAGAGACTCACTGGGCAGGGAGCTACCTTGGCCAAGCAGGTGGAGGCTCATGTCCCCTGAAGTATGGCTTTGTCTCCTCTCAGGGAGCACAGTCCAGTCTGGAGGAGTCAATTTGGTGTGGACATGGTTTGTGCTTCCTGTCTGCCTTACAAAGCACTCCTGGCCCTGGCATGACCCAGAAACTGAAATGCACCAGGCCTTACCTAGTCCTTCTTCAGGCTCCACTGGCCCAAGGTTTCTCAGTGGCCTCTGCTCTTTGCTCCCAGGTTAAACAAGAAGGAGTTCAGCTTGGAAGAAATTTATACCAACAAGAATTATCAATCACCCACAACCAGGAGGTGAGGAACTTTGAAAGCTTGAGGGTGGTAGAGAAAGGCCAGACCAGAGGTCTGTTGTAAACAGCTCCTCTCCCTGCCTGGTCCAGGACCTTTGAGACCATCTTTGAGGAACCCCGGGAGCGCAACGGTACTCTGATTTTCACCAGCTCAAGGAAGCTCCGGCGTGCTGTAGAATTTCGGGACAGCAGCCTTCCCCGATCCCGACGACCATCCCGTGGGGTCCGGGCAGCAGCTGGAAGGACCCTTACTCCCAACCTGGTACCCAGCCCAGACGTGGGACCCCTTCTGCAGCAGCGACTAGAGGAGCTAGATGCCTTGCTCCTAGAGGAGGAAGAAGTAGATGGAGAACGGCCCCATCAGCCCTAGGAATTCTGTTTGTCTGTCCATCCATTCTGGAGGGAGGGGAGACCTCTGAGGCAGTTATATTTTTTCTCTATATTTCTAGTAAAGTTTTCGATATGTTTCTGATTCTTTTGTGTCTCTAGCTGAATTTGAGATTGATTGTACTAGCTGAGATGTTTCTACGTTGCCCCCTCAAAAAACAAAACAAAACAAAACAAAAAAGCTAAAAGGGAGGTGATACCTGGGATGATGAGAAGGGTTTGGGACAAAGAGGAGGTGGAATGGTCATTGGATATGCTTGCTTTCTTTATTTGAGAATTCTCCTGAGTGGAGGGATATTTTTGAAAAAGCTCCAGATGATACCAAAACCTGGTCAGGATATTCTCAGTTTGCTTACATGTAGGAGACGAAAAGGCCCAGAGTAGACTAAGGCCTTGATCAAGATGGTCCTAAATTCCTCCCAACATGCAGGATAGGACGTGCTACTGGATTCAACAGCTAACCATAATCAGCTATTGTGTATCTAGGTACTTGACCTGCATATAGCCCTGAGAGGGAATTATAGCCAATTTGTGGATAAGAAAGCAAGGTACTCAGGGGTTACGGCCCTCTGCCTGGGATGCCCAAGGACGCAGGTTCGAACCCCAGTATCGCGTACAACGGATGTCGGAGCAACAAAAGCCACATGAAAAACTAAATAAAATGGATTCATTCTCTTTCACTGTCCCTCTCTCTTTAAACAAAAAACAAAAACATTTAAAAAGCAATCAAGCAAGGTAAGGGGCTGGAGCAGTGGCTCAGCAGTTAAGGTGCTTGCCTGGCATGCGCGAGGACGTGGGTTCTAACCTCAGCACCAAGTACACAAGGAAGTGTCAGAGCAACGAAAGCCTAAATAAAATTCTCAGTCCCTCTCCCTTAATTAAAAAAAAAAAAAGCATGTGAGCGCCATGTCCACATGTGACACTCATAATTTAGAGGCTGCATGGAGCAGTGCTAGAGGACAGATGAGCTGAGATCCTAGTTATCTGTACTTCAGTTCCCCATCCTTTCTGCAAAACGAGGCAACATTTATCTCGGAATTGTAATTATCAATTGAATGAATACATGAGAAATTGCTAGGCACACTAGTGCAAAATATTTTTTATTGGCGCTTGGAAAGCACAGTTCAGCACTACGAAACAGAACGGTAACGGGATGTAGTCTCCGTCCTGCAAGTCTGGCACTCTCAAAGCCAGCTGTACTAGGGCCACCCAGCGCCGCTAGCGAGAGAGACCGGCCAGGGCTGGAATTACTATGCGCGTGCGCTAAACGCAAGCGGCGGAAAGGCAGACACGACGTAACTGGCTGTCGAACCCCACTTTCCGCAGCCACGCGCCGCCCAGCGGCCAACTGCCCTCTAATCTCGGGCGCCGCATCTCAACTCCCTGCCTCGACGCCGTCAGAAGGCGACCAATAAATGAAGAGCAGGAAGAGGCGGGGCCATGTAAGGGACCGCCCCAAACACCTACTTCTAACCAGTCGAGTCACAAGACTCGAGGAAGGGCGGAGCTAATCTGACAACCCAATCCAAGATTTGAGGGCGGTTACATATTACCTATCCCCCGGAGTTTAACTCCGCCCTTCGCTTGACGTATTCTTGCTAACCTATCAACGACTGAGTCTGTGGGGGGGGTGAGGGAAAGGGGGCGGGGAGTGGGAGGAGGCAGAGAGAGGAAGGAGGCGTAGGCTGAGGAGGAAGAGGGAGGAGGGGTAGGGAAGTCCTGGCGGAGAAGAGGCCTAAGACTCCAAAGGAGACAACTGGAGGGTGCGCTGGAGTTTCCTTGATCCCCAACGGCCGTCCCGGATTTCCTAAGGCACAAGTCAGACAGAGACGGAGGAAAGGAGGAAGAGACTTTTATGTCGGCGGACAGAGAAGCTCTACCCGTCACCGGTGCCTCACATCCGGGGCTTTGGAGGGCTGGACCCGCGGCCCCGCCCCCCCTCGCACCTTTCATGGCGACCGGAGGCGGAGGCTGGTGGAGCTGGGCCCGGAGGAGGCCCCTTTAAATCTCCTTAAAGGGGTGGCCACTGAACTCGGCAAACTAGAACGCCAGCCTTAAAGGGGAAACGTCGAACAGAAGCTGACAAATTGAGAATTGTGCTGTTGGAAGAATTGGGGCGAGTGGGATTTCCCACCTTTCCCCCTCCTACGCAAGAAGTCCTTTAAATTCAGCTTAAAGGGGAAGTGGCCGTTTGTGGAGGACTAGAAACAAACTTGAGCCCTTAAAGGGAGGGCCTGCTGTTAGAAGGACCCTGGACTCCTTAAAGGGGTGGCCTCTTTTAGCCGGAGGACTTGAGACACTTTAAAAGGGGAGGTCTGCGTTTTGGGTCGAGCTTTCGGCCCCTGTTAAAGGGGCGGCCCTTCCTCTTCCTCGGGGAGACTTGCCTCGACCCCTGGCAGGGGGCGGCCACCGCAGTAGGCCAGCCGGACAGTGTCGGGTCGTCTTAAAGGGGCCGGGGGCTGGACAACTTGAGGCCTCACCTTAAAGGGACGGCCGCCCCGTTTTCGCCGTCTCGGCCCCGTCGGCCCCACAGGGGGGGCCCTCGGGCTTGTCGCCCCGGGGGCGGCGCCGGCTCTCCGGGCCTTGGCCTTGGGGCAAACTCGGGGCCAGCAGATCCTGCTTTAAAGGGGAAGCCGTGGCCCTCTCGTCCCTGTGCAGCCGCCAGCGCCGCAACTGCGACCCCCGGCCTGGAGACAGGCCACTTCAGGCCGTGCCGCCTCCGGATGCGGCGCTGAGGGCCGTCGCCATGGAGACGGCCGCGGCCCCGGGCCCGGGCTGGGCAGCTGAGGGAGAGCGGCGACGGAGGCGCTGCTCGCGCCGAGACCGCGACCGGGAGCAGCGGCGCCGCCGAGGTCCGGGCGGCGACGCGCCCCGGGCCTTGTTAGCCGCCCCGCGCGGTTCTTCGTCTTCGTCGTCGCCGCCGCCGCCCACCAGGCCCTGGTCGTCAGCCTCGTCTGGAGAACGGCCCGGGGGCCCGAGACGGCGGCGGCCCCGTCCTAGGCCTCGGCCCCCGCGACCCCGAGCTCGGAAGCGGCCCGCCGGCTCGGGCAGCCGCGGGGAGGAAGAAGAGGAGGAGGAAGAGGGGGGCGCAGACGACGGAGAAGCCGAGGAGGAGCCTGAGGAGGAGGAAGAAGAGGAGGAGGACTTGATCGATGGCTTCGCCATCGCTAGCTTCGCCAGCCTCGAGGCCTTGCAGGTGGGGCCTGATGGGTCTGGGGGCCTTTGGGGGTTTCAGAGGGCAGTGAGAAGGGTACAGTGCCTAGAGTGGGTGGGGTTGGGGGGGAATGCTGGCACCCCAAACCAGAGCAACCGGCTCCTCAGGCCAGGCCTCTGCCCCACCCTGGGGTGGGAGGAGGTAGAGCTAGTCTCCAGGGACCAACCAGGTTACCGGGCCTGAGAGGCACTTTGGCAGCCCAGTCACCCTTAGAGAGGTAGGGAGCTTTTCTTTTTCCATCCACTTCAGTCCCACCTCCTCCTCCACAGAAGGATGCATCTCTTCAGCCCCCAGAACGCCTGGAACATCGGCTGAAGCATTCTGGGAAACGGAAGAGGGGGGGCTCCAGTGGGGCCACTGGGGAGCCAGGGGACAGCTCTGATCGGGAGCCTGGCAGGCCCCCTGGGGATCGGGCCCGCAAATGGCCCAATAAGCGGAGAAGGAAAGAGGTGAGCTTGTCCCAGATCCCCATCCTTTAAAAATTCTTTGGGTAGAGTGTCTTTCACAGTGGACTGCTTTTCCATCAGCAGTGCCACTGCCCATCCTAAACAGTAACCTTAGTTTCTAAGGGCAAAGAGGAAGGCACAACAAATTTGAAGCCTAGCTTCCCCATCCAGCCTTGATCCAAGACTAGTATACAGTAACATTCCCTTGGCTTTGGTTGGTACTATGTCTGTTTCAGATGTGTTGATAATTTTAAGAGATGCATAAAAGGGACTTGGTTGAATCGTAGATAAATCAGATGTGGTCCCTATCCTTTCCGTGAGGTGGTTGGCAGTCTAGCAGGAAAGAAAATAATCAATAAGCAAACACCAAGACTGAAGCTTGAGAAAAGCTATACAAGGCCAGATCTGGGAGAGATCTAGAAGAGATGCTGCAGAAACCCACATGAGGAAGCCACTCATTCTGCCTGGGGGATGGGAGGAGGTTGTGGTTAGGGAAAGCCCCCTAGGATGGCTTAGTCAGGCCCTGAAGTACTGTGAGAAATTTGCTAAGAGGAGAAATGGAGAAAAGTTGTTTTGGGTCAACATGTGTGAATGTGAAAACCTGGTGTATTTAGAAAATGACAAGAGAATGGGAGTGGGCAGTAGTCAGAGAATCAGCTAGGAAGAGGGTGAAAATAGACGGCGAGGGACTTTGAATGCCCTGCCAGTTGTTGAGACTTCATCCAGTTGCCTGACCAGTCAGCTTCCCTTACCTCTGGACTCTGGTCTTTCTCAGGCCTTCTCCCGTCACTCTCTGGAAGCTGGATACATAGTAAGTGCTATCCACCTGTCCTAGCTCCTCCCTTCTCCCTTGGGCCCCACTTCTCTTCCCTATCCTGACACCGCTTTCTTTCCTTCTCCCCAGTGTGACGCGGAAAGTGATCTGGATGAGAGGGTGAGTGGGGATGGAACTTGTTGGGTGGGCGGGGTCCCAGCTTGTAAGACTTACTATGCTTAAAGGCCTACAAGCAGCAGATAGCCTCTCCTTGAGTGGGGAACATGAGTTAGGTTGAACCTGGAAAGGCTTTAGTGAGAAAAATGGGGGGCTTAGGAGGGAAAGTGGCTAGCTGACCAGAGAAAGAAGCCCATGTCTTGGTGAACTGTCCTTTCCAAAGCTCTTGGAGCTATCACTGGTTCGTAGGAATCCAGAGTGTCTGTAGAACAGAGACAGTCTTTCCTGCTCGCCATTGTCTGCTCTTATAACATGGGTCTCAAATTTGAGAGTCTGAGCAGAGACGTTTGTCACGACTGTAAGGACACTAAGCCGTTGTAATCAGTATAGGAACTTATCCTGTAAAGATACATGTGATTTTACGTAAGTGCTGATTTGCTCGTTTAGAAGTAATATGTCCTAGCAGGTAGTGCTGTACACAGTTACTCCTAAAAGTAAATTTGCATTCCCTGATGTGTGTCTTGTTTTCCCTTAAAAGTTGGCTAAACTGGGAGTGTGGTGATCCAGAGAGATATCCAACTAAATGGGACGGCCACTATCCAGTTTTAGCTGACTTGATTGTTGGCACATGAGAATGGGTCTTCTGAAGTCTGAGTTTTAATGAGGAATCTCCAGGTTTTGAAATCTCAGCATTTAGTTTAAAAGTTTTTGCTGACACTTGTAGACCAATCTGTAGACCAGGTTGTCCTGGGGGCCAGCAGTTAGTGACACCTGACAGTTTTGTTTTGACACTTCAATGCTACCTTGATTCAGTTCTTCTTGCCTAGCTCATTCTTGGGCTCATCTGCTTCACTCCTTTCTCCACGCTTAGGTCCCCTAGTATCCACAATCCAGTGGATCTCACCTAAGCTGATGGAATCAACTTGATGCCACCAGTTTCTGGCAGGCTCCAGAGGCTGTTGGCCTTTCTGAGTCAAGGCCTGGCTCAGCTACAACTTAATCCTCTCTTTTCACTTCTTCCCTAGGTCTCGGATGATGACCTTGACCCATCCTTTACTGTCTCAACCAGCAAAGGTTGGTCCCTAGGGCTGAGATGGAGGCAAGGGAGGGAAATTGGGTGAGCATGAGCCTCAACTGAGCATGTCTGCTATCTTACCCTCACAGCCTCGGGCCCCCACGGCGCCTTCAATGGGAACTGTGAAGCAAAACTCTCCGTGGTCCCTAAAGTGTCGGGCCTGGAGCGGAGCCAGGAGCAGCCCCCAGGGCCCGACCCGCTGCTAGTGCCTTTCCCCCCAAAGGAACCACCGCCTCCACCGGCCCCTCGGCCTCCTGTTTCATCCCCAGCACCCTTGCCGGCCACCCCCAGTCTGCCACCCCCACCCCAGCCCCAGCTGCAGCTTCGGGTCTCGCCCTTTGGCCTCCGCACTTCTCCCTATGGCAGCAGCCTGGACCTCAGCACTGGCAGGTGAGTGGTCCAGGGGTTTACTCTGATCTGAATGGGTGTGGTTATTTTGGCGCCAACCCTTGTACTCTGTAACTGGATGAACATAGGATGATACCTATTGGGGTGTGACTTGAAAAAGGATTCCAAGGCTGAAAAGTTTGAGAGACACTGAAATAAATTTTGGAGAGATTGCTGTTAGATTTATCTGAGCCTTTTATATACTTATGCACAGGGTAATCCAATTTGTTATTTCCCAATTTGTTTGTTTATTTTTGCTGTGAAAACTTTTTGTAAGGTGCAGCTGCTAGAAATGGTGTTCTTTGGAACATACTTTGGGAAATGCTGACATATGATTAAGAGTGCTGGCTTTGGTGTCAGTCAGACTTGGATTCAAATTCTTGCTCTACTGCTTACTGGCTGTGTGATTTTTGTCAAGTCACTTGACCCCTCTGAGCCTCAATTTCCTCTTTTCTTTGAAATGAAATAATATTAGTACCTTCGTCCTAAAGCTGTTGTGAGGATTAATTCCGAGTGAATGCAGTGTTTCCCAAAGTGTGTACACTCATTAGGGATGTGGAACGATGATAGGTCTTACCTGAGTAAACAGCAACAGTCATGTTAGCTTTTACATGCTTTAGTAAGATACAAAGTACCTCAACTCCTTGATCTCACATGGTACTGCTTAGGGTGAGGTTAAAAAAGAGTTAAGCTATAGGAAGAAGTAATGGGTGTAGTACAGAAGGTTGCTAGGCTGTGGCAACATTTGGGAAGGTGGTGTGAAATGTTGGAGACTTGCATTAGCTTACAAAGCAGGTGCCAGCACTTGGCCTGCAGTAAGTGCTCACCAAAGGGTAAGAATTACTTGTTATCGATGCTGTCATTGTTGTCGTCATCATCATTATCATTGTTGTTGTTATTGAGAAAACTAAGGCTCAGAGAGGGGCAGTGACTTGCTCAAGGTCACCCAGGGTGTTCATGGCTAGATGGGCCTAGAATTCAGGTTTCCTGACTCCCGGGACAGGCCAATGTCGTGCTGCTTCCACTGTCTTAGGGTGGGAACCCAGGTGGCCTGTTGTAATTAAGCGTCAAATTGAGTGATCTGTTTTGTGCTGTGGTTGAGTCAGAATAGGGAAAGTCATATGGCTAGAGATGGCAGAGGCAACTGTGGAAGAAGAGACCTAGAGAAGGAGAAGAGGGGGTTGTCGGGTATGGGAGGCACCTCAGTCTGAGGATGGGTTCCTGGGAGGAGTTCCTGGGGTCTGGGTTCTGCCATCTCCCATGTTGGAGAATCAGGGTCACGGTATCACCCAGGCTTCTGACCCCCTCCTGTCAGAGCTGGCACCTCCCAACCCC
>PVKS010005884.1:66847-82374 GCA_004027875.1 Aplodontia rufa
CCACCATCCCTCCTTGTTCTCCCCTGGCCCCACCCTGCCCCCTCCCCCACCCCTGCTGCAGGTACCAGGGCACCCTGGGGCCTCAGCCGCTAACGCCCTTTCTGGTGAGTTTGGGGTCCTGGCCGGGGGGGAATGGGGGGGCCATAGCTCTGAGCTTGGGCCCATTCAGCTTTGGGGCATCTGGGCCTCCGCAGACAGCAGGGCTTGAGGAGGGAGTGGCTCAAGGCCAGAGGGAAGGCCAGTCACCCGGGCCCAAGGAGGCTGACTTGGTGGCCACAAATGTTAAAGCCTT
Source organism: Aplodontia rufa (assembly GCA_004027875.1). NCBI lineage: Eukaryota > Metazoa > Chordata > Mammalia > Rodentia > Aplodontiidae > Aplodontia > Aplodontia rufa. The sequence goes on from PVKS010005884.1 coordinate 67,140, forward strand.
CTACTCCTCCCCTCCCACAGAGCAGGACCTGATCGGCCAGGACCTGAACTCTCGCTACCTGAATGCCCAGGGTGGCCCTGAGGTGGTGGGGGCAGGGGGCTCAGCCCGGCCCCTGGCCTTCCAGTTCCACCAGCACAACCACCAGCACCAGCACACCCACCAGCACACCCACCAGCACTTCACCCCTTATCCCCCGGGCCTGCTGCCACCCCATGGCCCCCACATGGTGAGCCCTTCATTGAGCCCTTGCTGAGGCTCAGAGGCCTGGGGGAGGAGGGTGTGGCCAGGGAAGGCCCTGGGTCCCTGGCTGGCAGCTTACTCTTCCCTTCTCTTCCCTAGTTTGAGAAATACCCAGGAAAGATGGAAGGCCTTTTCCGACATAATGTGAGTGAGAGTATGTGGGTGGGTGCGTGCGTGTGTGTGGTGCGTGGGTACGGATGCATCATTGTGTGGCCCTGAGTGTTGCTTTTCAGCCCCAAAAGCAAGAGTTTTGAGCATGGGAAAACTCCCTGGGGGGTTCAGGGTGGAGGCCAAAGGACTGAAGGGCAGACCAGACCTGGGCTGCACCTCCACCCCCTGCTTGGACTAGTCCCCCTTCTCTCCACAGCCGTACACAGCGGCCTTCCCTCCCGCAGTGCCCGGTCTACCTCCGGGCCTCCCACCGGCTGTCTCCTTTGGCTCCCTGCAGGGGGCCTTCCAGCCCAAGGTGAGCTCCCAATCTAGACACTATTGCCACCTTCTGTCCTTTACAAACCCAGACACCCTGGATCCACATACCTTCTTCCTGCTTCCCAAAACCATGCCTAGCCTCCTGCCCTCCCTTCTGGACCTAGGTTTTTGCAAAGCCATGCTCCCTTGCCAGTCCCATGCCCCAGCTTGTTTGTAGACTCCTTTTATGCTTGGTGCCAGCTCTCCAGTCTGATCCCTCCACTCCCCTTTCCCAGAGCACGAACCCTGAGCTGCCACCACGACTGGGGCCAGTGCCGAGCGGGCTCCCCCAGAAGGGGACACAGGTGAGGGGGGTCAGGGTAGGTCCTGGGGGAGCTAGAAGGAATGTTCAGGGGAGAGCAAGGTTGTCTTGAAAGTGAACCTCTAACACGCAATCAAAGGTGTAAGGAGAGAGAATATCTATATAAATAAGATTCCTCAGATGTGAGGACTAGGAATTTCTTGAGGGTGCCCCAGGAATAAGCTAATTAGTAAGACAGGATTTTGCTTTTTGGTTTTGTTTTTTTGTGGTGCTGGGGATCAAGCCCAGGGCCTCACCCATGCATTGTATTATTGAGCTATACCCCCAGCCCAAGGACAGTGGTTTTTGTAGGGGTTTTCAAATTTAAGTCATAGAACTTTTTTTGTATTTCCCAAATGACATCATACCAGGAAGCCCTGTCCATAAAACAATTAAAAGATAAGCTTCTCCTTTGTGAATTGGCTGGGGATCCAGAGCCTCCTCTCCCCCTTGGCATTTGTAGCAGGCATAGCCCCCATGTATGAAAAGCATGGAATGTGTTTTGTAAAGGAGAACCAGAGGCCAACTTCTTAAAAGGGCATTTTAATCTAAAGAAATCTCAAGTGGACCCCCATTCCATAAAACTGTTAATAGAATAGCTTCAGTGGTTGAGAATCTGTCCAGCCTGTCCCATCGCAACAGGGTACATCCTTGGGGCCTGGTGCTAGAGGAGAGATGGGAAAGGAATTTCGACACAGAAAAGGTTAGAGAGGCAGAGTCTCAGAGAAGTATTGGGGTGAGTGGTTGCAATGGAGATGAGACACCCAGGTCAGTAAACAGGTCTGAATCGCCTCCGATCTCTCCTTTGCCATCTCCAGATCCCCGACCATTTCCGGCCACCTTTGAGGGTGAGTTTGGTGAAGACCTCAGGCTGCATGAGGCTGGGGGCTGGCGTGTCAGTGTGTGTGGCTGAAGGGGTGGGTCGTACTTGGGAAAGAGTGAGAAGCCAAGACGTGGAGGCAGCCAAATGTGAAACAGTAGAGAGTGAAGGGCTGTGAAGTTGCAGACCTGGGCTCAGATGTAACTGGCCATGGGACCTTGGGCAAGACAGTTTATCTCTCTGAGCCTCAGTTTCCTAGGCTTTAAAATGAACTTCGTCATCCCTCAAGTTTAGAGATGATGATTGGGGTTGTTGTGTGGCAAGGCAGAACCAGGCTTGGAGTGGGTGATGAGTGAACATTCTTTCCTTCCCTTTGCCTTTGGTCATCCTTCTGGGGCGGCAGAAACCAGGGAAGTGGTGTGCCATGCATGTACGCGTGGCTTACATGATCCTGAGACACCAGGAAAAGATGAAGGTACTGGGACTGGAGGGCTGGGGAGAGTGGGTCTAAGAGTTAGGGGTGGCATGAGCTCTGGGCATCTACCTTCAACAAAGTATAGCAGAATCTTGGCCAGAAACATTCTTTCCTGTCCCTGTCACTACTGAGCAGTTCCATAATTAGCAACTTGTGTTCTCTGGCTAACTACAGGGATGGTCAGAGAAGGCTCTCAGAGAAGCAGGGGATAGCACCCAAATCCCCTCTTAGTACCAGTCACCCCTTGGAGGGGCGACAGGGGTGGGAGAGCAAGAGCAAGAACTTAAAAGAGATACAGAAAAAAAAGAACAAAGTGACTCCTCACTCATTGCCCCTCTCCCTGTGTCCCACGCAGGGTGACTCCCACAAGCTTGACTTTCGGAACGACCTCCTGCCCTGCCTTCCGGGGCCCTATGGGGCCCTGCCCCCTGGGCAGGAGCTCTCCCACCCGGCCTCCCTCTTCACTGCGACTGGTGAGTCTGGCCAGCCCTCTCTGGGCCTGAGGTTTCCCATCTATAGCTGAGGCCCACCTTGCACCCAATTAGCCTCATCAGTCTCCCACCTCTCTGCCCCAGGTGCCGTCCACGCTGCAGCCAACCCTTTCACGGCAGCTCCCGGGGCCCACGGACCCTTCCTGAGCCCCAGCACCCACATTGGTAAGAGCAAAGGGCATGTTGGGTAATCCAGGCCTTGTCTCAGACTTCCAAATGTTCTTGAGCTGGGGATGGAAATCAGACTCAAGAGGCAGCTAGAATGGAGTAGGCTTGGTTCCATTTGTTTTGTGACCTTGGGCAAAATACTCGACCTGCTCTGAGCCATGATTTCCTCATCTGTGAAGGGAGTAGGGAAGGCCTACTGATTCCCAGTCTCTGCCAGCTCAGACCCTATCTCTAAAGTAGCCAGTGGTAGTGGGTAGCGTGCCACCTGGGAGAGGTGGGTGGAGGAGGGAGACTGTGTAGCTCCAGGGGAAAGCATGATCCCTGACTCCTAAGAAACTTGCAGTCTTCTTAAGGGGAATTCACCTGGGTATGGGGGAACAAAAAGGAATTGAGCCTGATGGCATAGAGGCACTCCTGACTGGGGAAATTGCGAGGTCCCCATGGAAGGTAGATTAGTTGTTCTGATGGCCGTGTGATATGTGCATGAAGTTAGGGTCAGGCTGGGAAGAGTTCTGCATGTCAGGTTGGGGGAAGCCAGCAGAAGTCTATAGGCAAGTAACTTGCTTCAGAGGTGAATTCTGCTAAGATGGGTCCAGGTAGCTGTTGTTAGGGTGAAGGGGATAAGAGTTTGAACTCTAATATCAGAGAGTCCCCAGGTTGATAGTTCCACTCACAACTAGATGACCGTTGGCAAGTCATTTCACCTCTCTGAGCCTGTTTCATCTTAAAAGTGGGAATGATCCTATCTGCCTCATGGGGCTTGTTGTAAGGCTAAATGCCATGATGCATGTTGTTGCTCAGTGCCTTGCCGGGACCATGGAAGTGCTCAGCACATGGTTGTTAAAACCAAGCAACTTAAAGGCTCTGGACGGCGGCTTGCTGATCTGCCTCTTCCCTGCCAGTTCTTCATACTTGCTCAGAGCTGGCTGCCCATGCTCTGACTATCCCCCTTTTCTCCCACAGATCCCTTTGGGCGTCCCACAAGCTTCGCCTCCTTGGCTGCCCTCTCCAACGGGGCCTTTGGAGGCCTGGGCAGCCCCACATTCAGTGAGTGCTGGGTGGGGTGGGATGGGTGGGGCTGCAGCATGGGGTTGAGTGCTTAGGCAGGGCCTGAGGGGATGCCTTCATGGGGCCTTCCCCTCCTGGCCCCTGCCACTTTTTCTGCTTCACCCTCTGCCCAGACTCCGGCGCCGTCTTTGCCCAGAAAGAAAGCCCAGGGGCCCCACCAGCCTTCGCTTCCCCCCCAGACCCATGGGGCCGCCTGCACCGCAGTCCTCTGGCCTTTCCTGCCTGGGTCCGGCCCCCTGAGGCTGCCCGGACACCAGGCTCAGACAAGGAGCGGCCTGTGGAGCGGAGGGAGCCCTCTATCACCAAGGAGGAGAAGGACAGGTCTGCCCCCCTGCCCCTCTGCAGCTCCACCTGCTCCCATCCTCTTCACTCTGGATACCTTCATTCTTTTCCTCTACACCTGCTCCCCCAGGGACCTTCCATTCTCACGGCCCCAGCTCCGCGTTTCTCCTGCTACTCCCAAGGCCCGGGCTGGTGAGGAAGGGGCCCGGCCAGCCAAGGAATCTGTGCGGGTAAAGGAAGAACGGAAGGAGGAGGCTGCTGCCGCCGCAGCTGCTGCTGCTGCTGCTGCCGCTGCTGCCGCTGCTGCAGCCACTGGGCCTCAAGGCCTTCACCTGCTGTTTGAGAGGCCCCGGCCACCCCCTTTTCTAGGCCCTAGTCCACCAGAGCGCTGTGCGGGCTTCCTGGAGCCAACGTGGTTGGCAGGGCCCCCACGCCTAGCCAGGCCACCCCGCTTCTATGAGGCGGGTGAGGAGCTGACTGGACCAGGGGCCGTGGCTGCTGCCCGCCTCTATGGTCTAGAGCCTGCTCATCCCCTGCTATATGGCCGCTTGGCACCACCGCCGCCACCTGCCGGGGCTCCAGGAACCCCGCATCTTCTCAGCAAGACCCCACCAGGAGCCCTTTTGGGGGCACCACCTCCACTTGTGCCCGCCGCCCGGCCTAATTCCCCACCTAGAGCCCCTGGCCCAGCCCGGGCTGACAGGTGAGGGGAGTGGTGGGGCAGGGGCAAAGCTCTATCCCCCCACCTTTCCTTTTGAAAAGGTCCTAGGACTGAGGTTTTAAGCCAGGGCTAGAGGGCAGAGGTTATGACCTCATAGCTATCTGAGGTCATGTACCTGGGAGCAGAATTCCCAACCCCCATGAGGTCATATATCTCATGGAGTGTGGGGTCACTGGGAGGGTAGAGGTCACAAGCCTCTAGAGAAAAAGCTGTGTGTGTACATGAGAGTGGGGGTCATTTCAGAGGTCATGGCTCATGACCTCCTGAGGTGCACCATTGCCCCCTCTGAGGGCCTCTAGGCCTTTCACCTGCCTCCCCAAGGGCTCATTAAGCCAGAGGCCAAAGTGCCCTCCCTCCCCTTAACCTACCACCCAAAAGTCCTCATGCCCTCCTAGGGCTGGGAGAGGAGGGGCTGAAGGAAAGGGGGTTCCATGTACATATTGCCCCTTCCACATAGCCCCCCAGACCTTTTGTACATTTTTACAGGGGTGCCCCTCCCAACAGTCCCCTTCCTGGTTAATTAAATCATCAGACTGGTGCTGTGTTACTAGCCTCTGGCCTCTCTGTGGGGGGAGGGGGGTTTGCAGGGGGAGAGCTGGGAAGGGACAGACAGGAACCCAGGGCTTCTCCCTGGGAATGTGGGGTCTAGCAGGAGGTGGACCAACAGGGGAATGGACCTAGGGACCTAGGCTAGAGGGAAGGGTAAACACTTCCTGCTTTGCTGATAGCCCAGGTTCTCCCCAACTTGTTCCTGTTAACACTGCCCCCAGCTCCGAAAGGCTCAACCTCTAATCCTCAGACCACCTCTTAATGGCTCAGTTCCTCTCTTCCCAATTTCCAAGTGCCCCCAGGACTCCTGGGCCCTGCTCCACAGAATCCTGCCCCAGGCTGGAGTGGGGGCAGAGAAGGTCACCATGTACCACACACCAAAGAAGGGGGTTGGCCCAGGGGTGGGCGATACAGGCAGCTTCTTCAGCAGCCTCATGGCAGCAGCCCCAGCCTTCCCAAAGCAGAGGCACCTCCAGGCTGGGGCCCGACCTAAGGCAGGGCTCACTTTAACAAAACCATAACGTTGACTTTTCCCCCGGTGGGGCTTATTCTGTAACATGACTTGCGGATATTTATATAAAAATGAGTGTTACAATGAGGCCCCCTGGCTCCTCCTTCAGTCTGTTTGGGTCTCTTGGTGGGGGTGGGATTGGGTCCTATAATAAGGAAGGGATGAGGATCATACTGGCCATCTCCTGACCAAGCCTCTCCCCCGGTGGGGTGGGATGGAGTTGTTCTGTTTCTGGTTGGGTGGATTGGTTAGTGTTGGACATTGAAATTTTTTCACATTACTTTTCTACAACCTAGGAATTCATATAAGATTCAAACAGCTGAGCATGGTGGCACATGCCTGTAATCCAAGCAACTCAGCAGGCTGAGGCAGGAGAATTGCAAGTTCAAAGCCAGCCTCAGCAACTCAATGAGGCCCTGACTCAAAATAAAATATAAAAAGGGCTGGGGAGCTGCTAGAGCAACATCTCAGTGGTTATAGCACTTGACTGGCAAGCCTAAGAACCTGGGTTGAAACCCCAGCACCACATATACAACCAACTAAGTGTCAGAAAAACAAAACCCAGATGAGAAAGTTGGTTCTCTCTTTCTCTCACTCTCTCTTAAAATATATATCTTTTAAATACATAAAATATATTTTCTACTTAAATATATATATTTCATACATGTATATATGAAAAAAAGGGCTAAGGATGTGGCTCAGTGGTTAAGTACTCCTGGGTTCAATCCCTGGTACCAAAAAAAAAAAGATACAACAGTGTGGAAAGACATTGAGCAAAACGTCGTTTCCCCTTCACCTGATGCTGACCTTTCTGAAGCCCCACTCCCTTTCCCAAGGTAGCCACAGTCAGTTGGCTATTGCTCAGGTTCCTTTCTGTAACTGCATATGTATGTATGTGCATAGTAACATTAATGTCTAAGATCTGTAATATTTATAAACCTGTTTGTTTTGGGTAAGCAGTACATGATCACTTTAAAGCAATTCAGACATAAACGCATAGTACAAAGGAAAAGTCTCCCATAACCCCTCCTGTCAGAGATGACCACTGTTAATTGTCAAGGGTAACTTATTCCAGTTGTTCTAAATATATGCTTACAATATTTTGAAAAATGTTACACTTGGCATTATTCTCTAAAGTAGGCCTTAGGTAACTACTAAACTGGGCTGTGCGGACTGGCCCTCCTGAGCCAGTTAATTAACTGGTTGGGCTTTTTCCCAGTGTACCATTTCTTCAGTAAAGATGTTTCCAGTATTCTCTGCCGCCAACACCACATCTTCCCAAGATTTCTACAACAGAAGTCAGAAACAGTTGGCCAGAAGGTGAGGTGTGGCTTGCAGGCAAGATTTCACATGGAAATCTTTGTTTTCAGCTTCTGAAAATATTGACACTGGATCTGCTTTGTCTCATGGTTGTTCTTTGAGATGGGGCATTATTTCTCCAGGTTGCCACTGTCCACTGTTGTCTTGGAGCAGACCACCATCACCAAGGCTATCTCCTTGGCCCCATAGCCATTTGAGTGTGGAATCTCAGTGAAATAGTTTCCACACATTTATATCCAACCTCTCCTAGGTATCTCCCACATTTACCTCACGTATCCCAAATGAGGTTGTTTCTGAGGTCTGATGTTCCCCTCTCCACTCTGTTTCTATCTCTGTTGTCCCCAGCACCCAAGTCAGAAATCTCCGTCTTCCCTCACTTAAGCGTCTGAACTGTCTTTTCTTTCAACCGCTATTGACTTAATCTCTTGTGCCAGTCACTGAACCAGGGTTGGGGATACAGAGGTAAACACATCAAATGCCAGCCTTCCTGGTGCTTACAAAGAAGCAAAGGGTTTTTAACTCCTCTTTGCATGTTCTGTTCCCAGCCAAGGACCACCCCTCAGGCAGAAAGGATTGCCGGCATTTATGGAAAAACAAAGCAAAAAATTTTCCCTATCAGGTGTGGTGGAGCAGACCTGTAATTCAGTTATCCAGGAAGATCAGAAATTTCAGGCCAGCCTGGGCAACTTAGACCCTTTTTCAAAATAAAAAGGGCTAGGGAAGTAGGTCAATGGTAGAATGCTTGCCTAGCTTGTGGGAAGTCCTGGATTTAATCCCTGGTACTGAAAATATAAATTGCTATAAGATTGCTGTTAGTAAATGCAGTTCTTTGCTTTGAACAAGTTCTGCGTAATAGCTCTATTTTTTTTCCTTTTTTGTACTAGAGATTGAACACAGGGCTGCTTTCTCAACCCTTTTCAAGTGTTTTTTGGTTTGTATTTGTTTTTGGGAGGGTCGGGAGTATCAGATTAAACACAGGGACACTTTTTTTTAGGTATATATTTATTCAGAAAGTATTCATTGTCTATTGTGTACAAGGAACTGTTCTGGGTACTTGCTAATTCCCTCAAGATGTAGAGGGAATTAGCTAGTAGAGAAGACAGATATTAAAACAAATATACACACTAAATATATGGAATATGACATACATCCATATCTCTTCTACTCAAGTACAAACTTAAGGACTGGAGCCATGTCTCATTCAAAATCTTTCTGATCCTTCATGTAGCACCTTATACTGATACTCTATTTTTGGAGCTCTGTATTCAAATTCAACAAACTAAGGACCTTTGAGCCTGCTTGTGCATCATTCTGTTGTTGAGAACTTCAAAGGATAAAGGGAAGAGAAAGTTAACCTATGATTTTTTTTTCTGGTGAAACATGCCTATTTCTCTGATGGTATGGGGTTAAGAGCATAGGCTAAATTGAAGCACCCAAATCCAAAAGGTGACTGCTAATCCCTTAGCATTAGCTACAAAAACAAAATAGGGCAAAATGAAGAAGAAGTTTCTGAGGTATAGTAAATACTTAGTGATATTAACTATTATGTTTGATTCAAGTAGTCATAGACACTTGTTAGAATATAAGCATTTTGGGAAACTTTTGAAAGAGAAGCATATAATTTAGAAGAGATCTTTAAAAAAAATTATGACTGGTTGCAGTGGTGCACGACACAGGGACACTTTTAACACTTAAGTTCTAAGTTCCTCCCCAGTCCTTTTTTTTTTTTTTTTTTTGAAACAAGGTCTCACTATGTTGTTTAGGGCCTCTCTTGGTTTCTGAGGCTAACTTTGAACTTGTGGTCTTCCTGCCTCAGCCTTCTGAGCCTCTGGGATGACCTTTTAAAGTGCCTGACCTTTTAAAGTTTTGGATCAGGATCTTGCTAAATTTCCCACACTGGCCTCAAATTTGCAATCCTCCTGCCCTAGCCTCCCAAGTCACTGGGATCACAGGCATTTGTCAGCAGCTAGCTAGCTATGTAACCTTAAGCAACATAACTGCCATGTCTGTGCCAGCTTTTAATTCATAAAATATAGTTTTCAAAATAATTGAGATAAAATTCAAATACCACATCATGTAATTCACCCAATCTTTTGTGACTGACTTTTCTCCCTTTGCAATATGGCTTCAAAATTCATCTACATTGTAGGTTGTCCCTTTTATTGCCAAATAATAATTCCATTGTGTGTGTGTGGGTGTGTGCGCGTGCGCACACCACATTTATTTTTTTAATTTATGGATATTTGGGTTATTTTCATCTTTTTTTAATTTTGGGTACTGAGGATTGAACTCAGGGATGCTTTAATACTGAATTACCTCCTCAGCCTTTTTATATGTATAATTTGAAACAAGGTCTTGTTAAGTTGCTAAGGGCAACTTAGGGCCTCAAGTTAAGTTGCTGAGGCTGGCCTCCAGCTTGTGATCTTCCTGCCTCAGCCTCCTGATTCACTGAAATTACAAGTATGTGCCACTTTGACTGTTTCCACCTTTTTTTTAAAGAGAGGGGAGGTTGGGGATTTATCTCAGTGGCAGAGTGCTTGCCTAGCTCGCGCAAGGCCCCACGTTCGGTCCTCAGCCTTGGAAAAAAAAAAGAAAGAGAATTTTATTTAGTTTTTCATGTGGCCTTGGCTGCTCTAAAACTTTGTTGTGTATGTGGTGTTGGGGTTTGAACTCACATACTTGCACATGCCAAGCAAGCACCATAACCACTGATCCACCACTCCAGCCTGTTTCCACCTTTTGATTTATTATGAATAATGCTGTTACAAATATTCATGTATAATTTTTTCTTTTTGGTGTCAGGACTGAACCCAGGGGTGCTTAACCACTGAGCTATATCCCCAACCTGTTTTTATAATTTCTTAATATAAACAAATTTTCAATTCTTGGGTAAGCACCTAAGAGTGGAACGGCTAGGTCATATAACTCTTATTTTTAATATTTTGGGGATTGGGAGTGTAGATCAGTGGTAGAGCATTTGCCTAGCATACACGAGTACCTGGGTTCAATTCCCAGCATTGAAACAAAGTGTTAATATCAGGGAGGATGGAGTGGTGGCTTAGTGGTTACAGTGCTTGCCTGGCATGCACAAGGACTGGGTTCAAACCCCAGCACCACATACACAACTAGAAAAACAAAAACGAGATGAAAAAGTTGATTCTCTCTCTCTCTTAAAAAAAAAAAAAAGGGCTGGAGTGGTCGCCCAGTGGTTAAGGTGCTTGTCTGGCATGCACAGGTGCTCGAGTTCAAGCTGCAGCACCACATACACAACGAAGTGTTAGAGCAACGAAAGCTAAATGAAAAACTAAATAAAATTGATGCTGTATCTTTACCTAATTGTCTCTCTCTCTTTAAAAAAAAAGTTAATATTTGGGGGGACTCCAAACTGGTTTCTAAAATGAATGCACCATTTAACATTCCCAAAATCAATTATGAGGGTTTAGGATGGAGTTTTAGTGGTTTCTCCTAGCACCACTGTATGGATTGTTTCATATAATAAGCTTTTCAGTGCAGGACATGGCAAACAAGAACTGCTATCATTCCTGATGATTCCTTTCTAATCAGAAACTCTTTTAAGAAACAGGTGTTGAGAGCCTCAATGGAGACTTCTGACCTACATGCAGTTTTTGTGGGACGCACATCTCTCAAAATTGGCTTTGAGTCCCAGGCACAATGGCGCATGCCTGAGGCTGAGACAAGAAGATCATGAGTTTAAAACCAGCCTCCATAACTTAGCAAGACCCTAAGCAAGTTGGTGAGACCCTGTCTCAAATAATATATAAAAAGTGCTGGGGATTTTGGCTCAGTGGTTAAGCACCACTGGGTTCAATCTCTGGTTTTAAAAAAAAATGGCTTTGAGTTGGGTAGAATCTATCTCAGAGCATAGAAGGAGAAAGTGGAACTTGAATGAGTTAAGAACACAAACGAATAGCAGCTTTGACATCATTTCAGCCAGGGCTTACCTTTGGCCTCCATTCCTTGCCACCTCTATAGGACCTACATGCAGCCTGTTTCCATGGTTGGAAAACATGAGAAATGATGATCCCTGCCCACAAGCCCTTCCTGACGGTTACAAGGAATGATACACGTAAAGGGTGCTTGGGATACAGTTTAGTTTACAGTTGGGCTGGAGCGGTGGCTCAGCGGTTTTGGCGCTTGCCTGGCAAGCAGGAGGACCCGGGTTCAAACCCCAGCACCACATACACAACTAAGTGTTGGAGCAATGAAGGTCATGTGAAAAACTAAAAGTTGTTTCTCTCTTTCTCTGTTTCTCTCACCGTCCCTCTCTCTTTAAAAAAAACAACAAAAAAAAACAATTTAGTTCACAGGGAATTTTCGATACGTGAGAGTATAACTAATTGTACTTTGAAAGATTAGAACTAGGGGCTGGAGCGGTGGCTCAGTGGTTTTGGTGCTTGCCTGGCAAGCAGGAGGACCCGGGTTCAAACCCCAGCACCATGTACACAACTAAGTGTTGGAGCAACTAAGGCCATGTGAAAAACTAAGTGAAGTTGTTTCTCTCTTTCTCTGTCTCTCTCACTGTCCCTCTTTCTTAAAAAAAAAAAAAAAGATTAGAACTAGGGCTTGGGTAGAGCACTTGGTTAGCATGCAGAAATAATTTCCCTATCAAAATAGTTCAGAGAAGTTCCATGAATTAGTCCAGAGAAGGGAGACTTATTTTTTTCTCCTTCCACATTTTTTTAAAGAAAGAAGGACAGTGAGACAGAGAATCAATTTTTATGAGTTTTTCACAAGGCTTTTGTTGCTCTGACACTTAGTTGTGTACGTGGGTGCTGGGGTTTGAACCCATGTACTTGCTCATGACTGACAAACACCTTAACCACCGACCCACCACTCTAGCCCCCTCCCTCCACATTTTTATTGGTGCATTATAGTTGTGCATAATGATGAGATATGTTTTTACACATTTGCACATGAACACGTATGATATAATTTAGCCAGTATCAGTCCTCAGAATCTTATTATTTTTATACCAGTTTTAAAATTACAAAAAAATTACAAAGATGGTACAGGGAGTTCCCATAATACACTACAATTTCCTCTATTACTAGAGTCTCATGTTATAGTATAATTGTTACAGTTGGTGAATCAGTGTGATGTTATTATTAAAGTCCTTATTTTATCTAGATTTCCTTAGATTTCACTTGATGTCCTTTGTTACAGGATTCCCCATTACATGTAGTAGTTTCTCCTTAGGCTCCTCTCGACTGTAATCATTCATTTCCCAGACTCTCCTTGATTTGATTTTTTTTTTTTTGCTTTGTTTTGTTTGTTTGTTTTTGGTACCGAAGCTTAAACCCAGAAGAGCTTAACCTCTGAGCAACACCCCCAGTCCTTTTTATTTTTTATTTTGAGACAGGGTCTCACCAAGTTGCTTAGGGCCTCACTAAGTTGCTGAGGCTGACTTTGAACCTGTGGTCCTCCCTAAACACTGGGATTACATGCCAAGTCTTAGCTTTTACAGTTTTAAATTGGCACCTGTTGGCCAGGTGTGGAAACACAGGCCTGTAATCCCAGTGACTCAGGAGGCTGAGGCAGGAAGATTGAAAGAACCCAGCCAGACTCAACAATTAAGTGAGTACCTGAGCAATTTAGGACTCTCAAAAAAAAAAAAAAAAAGAGGATATGGAGCTCACTGATAAAGGCACCCTTAGGTTCAATCCCTAGTACCAAAAAGGGGAGGGAGGCCCCCATTGACAGACCCCCATCATTGTATGTATCATAGGGTTATCTCTAGCACCAAGACTGCTTACTACTTATCTTTTGTAGTTTTGGAAATTAGTCTCCTGTGCATTTGTCTTTTTTTTTTAGTTAAAACTCACAGCTAGCATAATTAACACAGCTGAGCAAATTGTGCAGGCCTGTAATCCCAGTGACTAGGGAAGTTGAAGCAGGAGGATCCCAAATTCCAATTTAGCTAGGCCCTAAGCAAGTTAGAGAGGCCCTGTTACAAAATAACAAGGGGATGTAGCTCAGTGTAAAAGCACCCCGGATTCAATTCCCAATAGCAAGAAAAAAAATATTTACAACATATAAAAAGGTAAGAGTCAAGATTTTCTTCCTTTGCTCCCTTGTAAGTTTCCCATTCCCACAGAACCTTATTGATTCCTTCGTTTCTCAGGAGTTCCCCCCCGCCCTTTTTTTTTTTTTTTTATAAAGAGAGAGGGACAGTGAGAGAGAAACAACTTAATTTAGTTTTTCACATGGCCTTAGTTGCTCCAACACTCAGTAGTGTACGTGGTGCTGGAGTTTGAACCCGGGTCCTCATGCTTGCCAGGAAAGCACCGAAACCACTGAGCCACTGTTCCAGCCCCTTTCTTTCCTTTTTTAAACAGAAGTACAGTACGTAGTACACACTGTTCCTGCGTACTGCATTTTTCAAGTAACTATTTCTTGGGGATTGTTCCCTCTCTGCATACGGAGATGTACCTCCTTTTTAACCTCCACATAGTATGTCACTGTAAGACTATACAACATATGTAACCAATCTCCAGTAATAGACATCTACATTCTATCCTTCTACTAGAACAAGGAGTGCTGCATTGGAGTGCTGCAGTGAATGCCTACATCTTTGTACACTTGAGCAAATAAATCTGCAGGATAAATTTCTAGACATGGAATTGCAGGGCCAAAGAGTATGCTTTCAGAATTTAGATAGATGTTGCCAATTTGTCCTCCATAAATTTTTCACCAATCTTCACTTTCACCAGCAGTCTGAGAGGGCCTATTTCCCCACACTCTTGCTAACACAGGGAAGTAACAAGGTTTTGGCCTTTGCTAATCTAGTAGGTGAAAAGTGGTGACTCGTGGAAGGATTTTTGTTGTTTTGTTTTTGTTTTTGAATAACAGGGATTGAACCCAGGGGTGCTTAATCACTGAGCCACATCCGCAGCCCATTTTTATCTTTTAATTTTGAGACAGAGTCTTGCTAAATTGCTCAGGGCCTTGCTAAATTGCTGAGGCTGGTTTTGAATTTGCAATCCTCCTGCCTCAGCCTCCCTAGCCACTGGGATTATAGGCGTGTGCCACTGTGCTCGGCTTAATTTGCATTTTTAACATTATTTTTTTAAAGAGAGAGGGACAATGAGAGAAGTGGGGGAGAGAGAATCAATTTCATTTAGTTTTTCATCTGGTTTTCATTGCTCTGACAGTTGTATATGTGGTGCTGGTGTTTGAACTTGGGTCCTCCCGCATGCTGTGCAAGTGCCATAACTGCTGAGCCACTGCTCCAGACTGTATTTTTAAAATTACGAGTGAATTTGAACATCTTGTCATACATTTAAAAATCTGTTTTTCCCCTGTGATTTTTTTTTTAAGAGAGGACAGTGAGAGAGACAGAGAGAATCAATTTTTATTGAATTTTTTCACATGGCTTTCATTGCTCTGACACTTAGTTGTGTACGTGGATGCTGGAGTTTGAACCCGTGTACTTGTGCGTGCCAGGCAAGTGGTATAACCACCAAGGCACAGATCCAGCCCCTGTGATTTTTTTTTAAGAAAGAGGGACAGTGAGAGAGAGAGAGAAAGAGAGAAACAACTTTATTTAGTTTTTCACATGGCCTTAGTTGCTTCAACACTCAGTTGTGTACGTGGTGCTGGGGTTTGAACCCGGGTCCTCATGCTTGCAAGGCAAGCGCCGAAACCGCTGAGCCACCGCTCCAGCCCCCCTGTGATTTTTTTTTTTAAAGAAAGAGGGACAGTGAGAGAGAGAGAGAAAGAGAGAAACAACTTTATTTAGTTTTTCACCTGGCCTCAGTTGCTCCAACACTCAGTTGTGTACGTGGTGCTGGGGTTTGAACC